>CAJNJA010008400.1:0-15465 GCA_905231915.1 Symbiodinium necroappetens
CAGTCGCGCTTTCCCGTCGCAGTGCAAGCTTGATATCAGACTGTCGCTGGTTGTAGCGAGTGCACACATTGCATCCACGATCTTGACGCAAAGGTTTCTTTCCCCGTTCCGGACCCCGACTCCTCCTGTCTCGTAACCAGGCTGCACATTGCTCTTTCTGAGTCTTGCTCGAGCAAGAATGCCTGAACCCTCACTTGGTCATCTTGTACATTCTGAGCGTTGCTATTGTTCGCCCCAGTGTGCAGTTGGTAATTCCGGAAATAGTACTGAAGACAACCTCGCTGCCTGGCACCTTCACACAACTTTTGGCGGCCGATCACACAACTCCGATGCAATCTTCATGCACGTTGCTTGGGTTCTGCCTGCCTGCCTCGAACACTACGATCCCCGCAGATCTTCCACGAGCATGCCAGCGCGCTACTTAGGCTTCGAAAAAGTCTTAGCGGCAATCAGCGAATCGGCCTCTGATCGGTATGCATTTCTCGCATAGGCATGGTGCATGGAGCCACCCAACAAAATTTGTATCCTTTGGTGAGCACTCGGGAGCATGAGTTGATTCACATGCCCACTCTGTATATCCATGTATATCCCAATATTTGTTGATTGCAACGATCAGCTTCACCTGGGATTGGTCGGTAACCATCGCGCGCTGAGGTATCGAAAGGCGACTGCGTGAGCGGCTGTCTGCAAAACAGTGGCTGATGAAGCACTGCAGCTATCGTATTCGCAGCTTAAACAGTGAACCCCAAAATGCCCGAAAGGTTTCGAACTGCGAGCTAGACCATGGACCCTCAAAGCAGCAGCAATGCCACAACCCCCGCCAGGGCAGCTCTGCTCGACGCACACCGGCCACCCGAAATGCTGCGTTCCGTGACTGATTCGAGTTTAGTGAATTCGGTTGTTCGTGAAAGTTTATGTTTTCGAAATTGAGGATTGTCATTCCGGATGTGATGCTCACTTTGGCCTGTCGCCTTTGTCAGGCACCATGGGCACTATAGTAGTGCAAAATGAAGCTCAGGTTCCGCCCTGGACGATGTTTGCCCTGGCCTTAACCTTCTATGGGGGCGGCTCGGATTGAGGCTGTTGTTCGTTAGACCGTTATTAGACAAAACATGAAACGCAGCTTTTCCGAAAACTATCCAGCTTGCAAGCAGCAAACTGAGCGAGCCTGGGCCCGCTCGTGAAGCGGAGCAGGGACGTCTACAGGGCTTCAGGCAGCAGGCCAGCAGGCATGGGATTCAGCTGATCTTGACCCTCAAGGCTTGCGGATTCCACGGGCATTCCAATTCAATAAAGATGACTGCAAAGCTCCAGGAGGCCATGAACGATGCTTTTGTTCTGCCGCAGCAGGGAACCCCCCGAATCCCAAATTGCCGAATCAGTGTCCTGCCTTGGTGCACGAAGAAACCCTTGCTTCTTCCTTTGGACGCCAAGCACCTCCTCTTGTGGAATGTTGTTTGCAACTCTTGCTGGAGTTGCTTGTTTGATTTTGCCCGTGCCTTTGTATGTTGGTTCCCTGTGGCCCTGTGGTAGCCCCTTCCAGACCTCAGGATTCAGTTTGGTTGTGCTTTTCCAGACAAATCATAGATGATCGAGTGCGGCCAGCAGGAAATCCCCAAACCGTGTCATTCTCAGCTCCATCATTCGATTTGCAGCCTATGCAAACTGCCCAAATGAACTGAGATGTTTTGTTGTTGCATTGAAACTCAGACCATGAACCGTCATGCGGGCAGAATACGTATGTGGGCGCCCTACTTAGCCGGCGCAGTGTTTCCTGACACAGAGGTCTCCATGCTCAGCTGGTACTGACGCGGCAGGGGCGAGAAGATGTGCCGAGCTCAGGCGGATGACGGGTGAGGGAGTACAAGAACACTCTTTAGGACCTTAGCACTACTGAGTTATCGTGTTTAGGAGCATTTAGCGGTATAATAGATAAACCAGATAGTTTTACTTGGCGTGGTTGCATGTAAGTTGAACTACTATGACTATGAGGAGCACTTGTGTGTGCAATACTGATTACCAGCAAGGAAGCTCCTGATCCGACTCAGACCTGTTAATCTAAGCCCATATGTATCCCGGAATAGAAGCTCACTGTTTACCAAGAGAAATGTAATCTTAGGTGTGGGCAAATGGATTCGATGTCTTATGGGTTTTGGAGTTGTTCTAAATTTTGGATTCGTTTTACAGTTGTGTTTGCGAACAGAATGCATCCGAAGTGAAAATGGCAATTTCTGGGCAGTGACCCCTTAATTTGCGGCCCCCCACCCCAACAGTAGTAAGGTAGCAACTGCCAAGGTGTCGGTGGAAGACTTCCTCCGTGGTGCGCCAGATCCCCCAGAGGCCTTTCAGAGTTGTTTTGGGGTTTTGGGGAGGGTTTAGGGTTTGTCGAAGGTTTATCTGTTTAGGGTTTGGGGAGGGTTTAAGGTTTAGTGTTTTGGGAAGGGAGGGTTGTAAGTTCTAATGGGAGCATACGTAGTAAAGGAGCATCTCGAACGGCTGTGAGCCACCGGTTAAAGAATCCCCTGGAACAGTCCTTTCTGCAGAGGAAGGCTTGCTAGCCCTGAACCCTAAACCCCCTTTGGGATTGCAGCCATAAACCCTCCAGCCAATACCCTAAACCGTGATGGTTAGGGATTCATGGATATCCTAAACCCTAAACCCTAAACCCTCAATGTTGCCCTTGATCGACTCTGTTTGGAGGTTGCGCCGGCGAGCCAGAAGACGAGTCGTCGGAAGAGGATCAGGTTTAGGCGTTGGGAGTTTAGGGCTTAGGATTTAGAGGTTTAAGAGTTTAGGGGCTTAGGGTTTAGGATTTAGTGGTTTGAGAGTTTAGGGGCTTAGGGTTTCGGATGAATCAGAAGAAATCATTTCGATGGCAAAGGCCGCACTGCGCGAGGACCTCCATTGCAAAGAGATTGGGCTGAGCCACGTCGAGGGCAGAGGCAGTGCCGGGATCGGAGTTACCTCTCTGAAAAGGAACACCCGGTGCTGCTTCTGCTTTTGTTGGCGGCTGCGGTTCTATTCCTTCCGAAAGCTCTCTCCAAAGCTGCCTCGGCCCTAAACCCTAAACCCTACACCCTATGGTTTAGGGTTTAGGTTTTGCGGTTAGGGTTTAGATGCCCTCCACTTTCCGGCCCGACCTTTGCAGGCGAAGCCTTAGGCCAAGCGACAGGAGGCTTCATCGTAGTTCAAACCTGTTCTAGCTTCCCCAGAGTAGGCCCTTATTCCCTTCTTTAGGGCTCAGGTTCCCTTATAAAGTCCTTTAAACAAAAAACGCAGGAGTACCTTTCTGCCCTTTTTTATTTGGGGGGGCTCTCCTTATTAAAGCCGAATATTAGGAAAAAAAAGGGTAGCCTTATTATTAAGGGGTTGCTGGGGAGCCTAGTGTTTCGGTTAAGTACTTTACGCTAAGGTTCCAAAGGACTTAAGAGCTAGGGTGCCGGTTGATGATATAAATCCTGCATTACCCATGATAAGGATTTATACCCTACTTCCCATAGTTTAGGGTCCTTCAGGTAATGCAGGATTTATACCCTAAACCCTAAACCCTAAGTCCCCTAAAACCCTAAACCCCTAAACCCTAAACCCAACAGCAACAGTCTTTCTAGAGGGCCTTGAAGGGATGTGTCAGGGACGTATAGGAGTTTATGGGGGATTCCAGGATCCAAAAGGGAGTTTCCGAAAACTCTTGTCCCTTATTTTGGGGCCCTTATTATGAGGATCCTACTATTTGGGGTACTATACTAGGGTTCCCTATTTTCGGAAACCCCCAAAAGGATAGCATAATTAGGTACTCGGCAAGCAGTTCTTGAGGTTCGTTGTTTGGCAGAGTATACGATTACTGGGTACCTGGATCCGTAAGTTTATGTTATAGTTCCTATTCGAACCATCTCATGATGAAACTACTCGAATTACGATTAAACTCCTTATCAACGGAGCCTCTTCTTTTAATCAGGTTCTACATGACTATAGAACCAAAGGACCATTCTAGTAGACCCTTATAAGACCCTGATATAGCCCCCAGAACCCTTAAACTTACACACTTGTGCAGGAGAACTGGCGACCTCGAAGTTATCCCTAAACCCGAAACCCTAGAAGCTATCCCTAAACCCAAAACTCTAGAAGTTATCCCTAAACCCGAAACCCTAGAAGCTATCCCTAAACCCTAAACCCTAAACCCTAGAAGCTATCCCTAAACCCTGAACCCTAGAAGTTATCCCTAAACCCTAAACACTAGAAGTTTTCCCTAAACCCTAAACTTGGTCCTAAATCCTAAACCATTGTCGGGTCGCCTTTGGGTTCCTCTCTCAGTCCATCTACAGGTTCAGGGCTTCAGGATTAAGGGTTTCTTGGGCTTTTAGGGCTCAGAGTACAGCACCCAAAGCTCATGTTAAGCTTCTTGCCGGAAACTGCATCTAGAATGGCGAAGTCTCTCCACTGTTTTTGTCATGGGAGCATAAAGCACAGAGGAGCGGAATTGGAGCATCTTGCAATACATATCCCCGGTCAACCTGCAAGGCTGTGCCAAAAATGGCTTTCGCTCCCCAGACAAGCCCTCTCTCAGGAAGGGCCTTGAAGAGTTAGTAGCAGGCTCCTTGTTGTAATCATGCAATGCTATGCCCCCGAACCCTATTCTAATTGTGAAGGCTCTCGGGACACACCCCTAAACCCTAAAGCCCTAAACCCTGAACCCTAAACCCTAAACCCGCTGCTTACCCAAAGCACCACAGGCAAAGCAACAGCAGAAGGTTTCCACGTCCATGTCAGCTCGACTCAAAGCCAAAGTTGGAGAATCTTTTTAGGGTTTAGGGTTTCGGGTTTAGGGTTTGCAGTTAGTTACGTGCTCCATTCCGTAAGCTTCTTCAAATGTTAGACTAATCTACCGAGGAGCACATATCCTGGTCATGAAGGTTTAGAGCCTACAAGCCCCCCCAAAAACAACCCATACCCTAAACTCTGAACCCTAAACCCAGGAAAATACAAAACCCCATATATATAATCCTCATGGATCCATTAAAGGAACCTCTTAAAGGAACCCAAGCTACTTAGTAGCTGACTGGCTGCACTTTAAACTTTTTGGGGATAATATATCCACTATAAAACTGAAAGTGTACACCCTAAACCCTAAACACTATTCTGAGCTTCTGAACTCAGAAATGATGCACCATACCCTTTCGCCAGGAGCGGAGTGCGCGAATCTCGGTGTGGGGCTTCAGGGTCGATCCCCGGGAGTGGGTACCCCTAGGCCCCTAAGTAGTTCCTTGTGTGGTTTATATTTAGAATCCTATAAGGTAGTCCCAAAAAGGAACTACTTAGGGGCCTATGGGTAAACCCGCCCTACTTCAAGGTTTAGGATTTAGGATTTAGGGTTTAAGGTCTTGAAGGTTTAGGATTTAGGGTTCAGGGTTTAAGGTTTAGGGTTCTTGAAGGTTTAGGATTTACGGTTTAGGGTTTAGGGTTCTTGAAGATTTAGGGTTTAGGGTTGATGGGTCTTGAAGGTTTGGAATATAGGATTTAGGGTTTAGTGTTGATGGTCCTTTGAAGGTTTAGGATTTAGGATTTAGGGTTTAGGGGTCAGGGTTTTGGGGTTAGGATTTAGGATTCAGGGGTCAGGGTTTAGGGTTTAGGCAGGGTACCCTACGTGCAACCCTACTACAGTAGAAGCCCACAACTTGGAAACTTAATAGCACTCAATCTTGAAGAGTAATGCATAGTATCGGGAATCCCAACATTAATTGTCCTTATTCCGGTTTCCAACTTTTTGGGGTGTACTATCCCAAAGGCTCCATGTACCGTCATGGTAGATACTGAGGCCTTAAATATTAAAGTACCTATATAGGGACTCTTTCGAGGCCTAAGTATCTACTATAAAGGTACATGGAGCTTTTCTATAAACCCTATAAGCCCTACCAACCCAGACCAAGTCCGTTGCTCCTCGAGTTGCAGCAATCCCAGGACTCCTCCACCGTCCGTAACCTGCGTCTTGAAGCCTTCGAGAGTCCTAGAGCTTCTATACTTCGGGGTTTAGGGTTAAGGGAATGCGGTTGATGATTTCAATTCCTGCATTACCCATAATAGGGAATATACCATAATTCCCGTAGTTGAGGGTCCTTAAGGTCATGCAGGATCTATATCATCAACAGTATTGCAAGCGTTGTTGACCCTAACAACGCCGTTAGAGAGATGTGTATGGCCCACTCAAACATCTGCAGGTTACACCAAACCCTAACCACTAAAGCCTCAACTCCTAAACCCCTGACCCCTAAACCCTAAACTTGAACCCTAAACCCTAAACCTGAACCCTAAACCGAAACCCTAAACCGTCAAGGTCGGCAACGCTCAACAGCTTCTTCGTGAGTCTCGAGCTTAGCTTTCGGGTGGCAAGTCTGGAAGTGAGGTTTAGCTTAGGGCTCTTAGGAAGGGATCCTTTAAACCTTAAGCCGTAAACCCTAAACTCTAAAGCCCTAAACCCTAAAGCCTAAATGCAAGGGATCCTTTAAGGGTTTCTAACAGGGGGTTCCATTAAAGGAATCTACAAGGGTTCCATAAGAGCTCCCAGAGGGGCTCTTTATGGGTTCTATAGGGTTTAGCGTTTTGGATGTAGGGCTTAGGGGCTTAATTCGGGGTTTAGGCGGATTTAGGGTTTGGGGTTTGGGGGTATTTGGAAACCAATCCCAAAGCCCTCGACAGTAACCTAAAGTCTACGCAACTTGTAGCTCAGCGGGTTCATGGGGGTAAAGGCTTGAAATTTGGGTCTTGTGGCGATTTGTTGCTGTGGTTTGGCCTGGCCTCTGTGCGAAATTTGTGTAGCCGAAGAGGTACTGTATGGGTACGTCTTTACTTTTCCTTTTTGAGGTCCCCAAAATAGTACCATATAAATCGGGACATAAAAGCACCTTAAAAGGGACCATTATTTAGAGGACGACCCATAATATGGGTTTGAGACAAGGGAAAGATGTCACCTTGCAAGTTTAGGACCTATAAGACCCCACCCCAAATCCTATTCCAACACCTTCAGGCCCCTGTAGAACCCCTCTCTAGAACCCTTATGTACCCTATAACGCCCCTTCAAAAACCGGTGAATCTCTAGGTGCCTTATTCCAAAGATTAAACCCCTAAGCCTCCAAACCCCTAAACCCTAAACCCCCAGACCCCCAAACCCTAAACCCTAAACCCCCAAATTAGTGCCCCTGTACTTAGCCCTGTCTGTAGCCATGGCCTGCCGGGCTTCCTCAGGCGCCACACGCCATCCAACTCTCGAGCCCTAAACCCCTAAACCCTCAACATCCCTAAACCCTAAAAATTCCTAAACCCTAAGAATCCCTAAACCCTACAAATCCCTAAACCCTAAAAATCCCTAAACCCTAAACCCCTAAACCCTCTGAGCTCTTAAGCTCTAAATCCTGAACCTGAGCCTTTTGCATCCTTAAAGCCTAAGCCCCACACCCCGTGCCTTCATTCCAGAGCCCGAGGGGACAGTTTACGGTTTAGCGTTTACCCGGACCCCAAAAGTATGTGAAATAATGGCCTTTTATGGGTCTTGAGCCATTATTTTACCTACGTTTTGCGGTTTAGGGGTTTTTGGGGGCTTTGTCTCTTCGAGATTCTTCCACCCTCCTGCAGTGCCGTCGATCCCCCGGCCTAAGACTCCGACAGGACCGTTATGGTTAGGGTTTAGGCTTTAGGGTTTAGGGTTAGGGTTTAGGGTTTAGGGTCTAGGGACCAGATCATGTTTTCCTTGTCCCTTATATGTAGACCCCTGGTGGACAGACCCTTGTTCTTTCAGGATTGTGGGTTTGGGGCTTGAAGGTTTCGCATAGGATTTAGGACTTGTGATGGGTTTAGGCTTTTAGGGTTTACAGGCCTTTGTTTTCGGCCTGGGGATTGAGGGCTTGTTTTAGGGCTCCGAAGAAGACAAGAATTTGCTGCTTGGTTGGGATTAGTTGGGGTAGGTTGTGGTAGCTATGTTCGGTGACTTTACTTATATACTGTTGGATTTGATTAACCCTAAACCCTATAAACCTTAGGATCCAACCTTTGTATTCTATGATGCTTAGCTAATTGCAAAGGCCGGCTTTCTTCATATAATATATACCTCAGAACCCAACTAACTTTACAGATCAGGAACACCCTACGAATCCCTGAAAGAACCCTCCGAGTAGCACTTGGAGGAGCCCCCTTTCTAATTATTAAGGCACAGTAGACGCCAAGGATTGGCGCCCTCACAGCTGCAACGACAACAACCGAGGAGGAAAAGGCAGGGACCCTAAAAGTTCAGGGTTTAGGGTTACTCGTCAAGCCCGAAAGCCCTAAAGGCCTAAACTCTAAACCCTAAACCCGAAAGTTTAGGTTTGAGGGTTGTCTTAAGCTTGGGACGCGTCATGGCTAACGCTCCAAGTCGTAAGCCTTCATCACCCTAGACTCCTAAGCCTTTAAGCTTCTATAAACCCGGAGCCCTATAAACCCTAAGCCCTGACATTCCAAGAATCCCAATTCACAAGGGGAACTCTTAAGACAATAATAATATTATCAATTATAATCATAATAATAATAATACTAATAATAATTAATTCTTATAAAGGAACCCTAAAGCCTAGACTGTAAGCGAGGAACCCGTAAAGTAGCCCGACGAGTCGTCCCCTCTCGCTCTCCAAAAGCCCGGATCAGCCAAATGGGCTTGAGAAAACCAGCCCGAACTGACGGCCTTTGGGTTGTGGTTCCTTTAAGGGTTCATGTAGAGTCTGTAGAGTTTAGGTTCAGCAGTTCCGGGGTTTGGGGTTTAGGGCTTATGGTTCGGGGTTCCTGTAAGCGTTGCTTCAGAGGTGGGTTTTTGGGATCGTCTACGCATCGTGGTCGAGTTCTAGTTCATAAGATTTGAGTTTGGGGCTTAAGGGTGTAGGGCTTGTTGTTTAGAGTCTCGGGGGCTTTGTGGTTGTAGGGGTTAAGGTTTGGGGCATTAGGGGTTTCGGGTTTGAGGGTCTTCGGGCCCTCCAAGACCCAGCCAAACCCATCATAATCCCTAAGGCCTCAAGAAGCCCGCTTATCTGCGAAGAACACGTGGGTTGAGGACGAGGAGTCCCTGCTGGAAGCACTTGCAGCCGCGGAGCGGATTCGACCAAGACACCTCGAAAACGTATCTTTGGAAAGCGACTACATTGAAAACTTGCAAATCGTCAGGCAGCACATCAAGGACCATGAGCTGCCGCTGCAATTCATGGTGGCGGCCACGAAAAGACATGCAACCCTCAACATGCAGGACGTTGACGCCATTTTGGCAGCAGTGGGAGTTAAAGAGTCGCTGTCTTTGCCGGCCGCAGACTTCGACCCTTCGAATGCCAGCTTGTCAGGCATTCCTCCGGAGCTGCTGCAGAGTGGGCAGTGGTAACCATAGCTCGAAACCTACAGGCAAAACCCCGCACCAATCTTAAACCCTCCAAACCCGAGCACCTCCTCGACAAAGAAACGAAGAACAGCAAAACACAAATCAAGGACTCACACACTCACAGAGAATCAAGAAGCTTGAACAGTTACCCATAGGATTCATGAGGTCCCGTGACACTGGTTCCGATCTCATATACCCCGAAACCTTATTCAAGCTAGCACGGCCCCTAGAAAACATACTAAAAACCAGAGAGAGTCCAACAACAATTAAGGAGTATATACCTTCAACTGTTATTAGGGTTCCCATTACAAATATATTAGGTATATTCCTGAATTAAGGAGTTTTGGAGTCTCTGGGATATTCAACCCCAAGCCCTAAACCCTAAACCCCAAGCCAAAGGTGCTAGAGGCGCCTCGATATGGCCTCACTGCAGGAGACTGAGAAGAAAGGTGACCGGTTTAAGGTTTAGGATTTAGGTAGTGGCTGAGTTAGTGGCTGAGGAGGTAACCTTTAACCTTTTGGGGCTTGCATATTCCTACCATAGTTGAAAAGTTTAACCTTTTCTGGGCTAGGGTACTCAGCCCCTAAGATAAAGCCGCGCTTCCAGCACCAAGTGCGCTTCAAGCAACCACGCCTCAAGCACCACCAACCACAGCTTCAGCCACCAAACTGTCGATGAATGGGGTCTTGCTGGACTGGGGCTGGGAAACAAGCACGTCGAGAACGTGACAACGTCTTGCCTCACACGCAATTCGTGCCACTAGCCTTCGGCTGGGTGCCGAAAGAGAACATGGTCTCGTGGTCTGCTTTCCTCAATACTGCCCGAGAGGTGTATATCAGCCATAACATCAGCGTTGACCCTTTGTGCATCGTCTTGGATGGAACACCAGCCGGGGCGGCTGCTGTCCATCGTCTTTTCCCTGACATCTCTCTAGTGCGAGATCTTCGGCGTATTTTGCAAGGTGTGAGAGAGCTGAAGCTTGCCATCTGCAGAGAACGAAGGTGGGCCGATCACTTGGCAGCCGAGGTCGCTTGGAGGGCAGCCTTGGCAACGGATACCCTCTTCAGTTTGGTTTGCTTAGTAGCTGAGTAGGTAACTTTTAACTTTTTTGGACTTATACAATCCCTACCATAATTGAAGGTAAACCTTTTTTGGGCTAGGGTACTCAGCCCCTGAGTTTGGGATCAGATATTGGTGGACCTGATCGTGATAGCCCATTACCACTTGGCCGGCAACCCGTAAAGACCCTTTTTATCAGGAACGCTAAACCCTAAACCCTAAAAACCCTAAACCCTAAACCTTAACCGTGCCTCTGCAGGAACCATATGCTAAGTTAGAAGCCTGAATAAGCAGCAATGCTACTCCCTAGAGCTCCCCATGTTCAAGCACTCCAATGTAGCTCCGACGTCGCTTCTCATTCTTAAGACACCCATCCTACACCCTTGTAGTAACCCTGGAAGTAATCGGTATGGACACCTTTCAATCTAAATCCTGAAAGGCAACCCTGTTGGGATTCTTCTCATACCCTTAGCAGCCTTAGCATCAAAATAGCCCAAAAGCCTTATATAATAAGGTCTTTAGGCCCAAAAAGCCTTAAAATATGAGTCCTTTGAGGGTAAGGAATAGTCGCACCCTTGCTAGGAAGCCCCCCAAAATTCTGCCCTAAAACCCCGACCCGGAGACCGACCCCTGAACCCTAGGGTTTAGGGCTTGGTAGGTTCTTGGATCCCCAGGTAAACCCTAACCCCATTCTACTTTGACTTGAACCCCAGCGTTCTAGGAGCATTTCTGGCCTGGTTTTTGGGGGTTTAAGATGCTTTAGGTGCGGTTGAGGGTACAGGGTTCAGAGGTTTGGGCGTTTAGGATTTTTTTTCGCCGTTTCTCAGAGACTTCAAATCCCCTTACTTAGAGAACATCCCGCTTAAATTGTTGTCGGATCCCTACTATGATTTTAGGTGTACTCCTTGATGAATGGGTTTTGGCGTCTCTGAGCATGGGTTTAAGGGTTCGGAAGTTGAATATTTAGGGTTATTTTGGGTTCGAGTTTAGGGCTACATGCAGGCCATAAGTGGTGCTCGAAGCTGCTGAAAGCCGGATGCTGGCACAACACGTCCCATGCCACGTGCACAAAATCTAGCTTTCCAGAAAAACGACGCGCGCGCCTGCGATGACGACCTTTGTCGTGGCCGTGGCTTGACCCTTGAATGGACCGCATGTTGTCGCTATGCCCTTCGAAGACACAACGTGCACAGCTCTTCTCACGTAGGTTTTCAAGCGCAGCAGCCCCAATGTGTGACATCTCCGTTGCTGATGGGATACCTAATACAGGGGCATTATTACCAATAATACTATTTGGGGGGGTTCCTTCTTATGGTCTAATATACCCCAAAAGCCTCTTCTATTTGTTAAGGCCCCTACATTACACACCAAACGTTAGCTACAGGTTCTGCTTGTTACTTTCTTTCGCCGTGAACCTTGAGCCCGAAAGGGGGAGGTCCCTAAATTAAAGTCCCTTTTAAGGGTCCTTTTTGTAAGGGTGCCGTACTATATTGGGCACCTAAAAAAGGACCCTAATATATAGAGAACGATCCATCTACACAAACAAACCCTATGTGCACGACGTTTGTTTTCTTTTGCAGTTCTCAGGCCGTGAGGGCTAGGGTTTGACATGCGTACGCACATGGAGCATTCTGAAGTTCTTCTTATTATTGACAATATCATTCAAGATGATGTCACCGGTTGTCGCCGGACTGTAGTAAGCATTGCATTTCACAGTCTGGCCAGCTTGCGTCATGTGTTCAGCGTCAGCTAATGCATCCAGAGTTTAGATTATGGTTCGAGGCCGCTGTGGAGCTGCATTTTTTGGATGGTTTGGTGCAACTTTCGCTTTGGTTTGGCTGGTTGCCAGTGCCTTTTTTTTTTTTTGTTTTTCCGTCGTCCGGTTTCTGCATTGTATCAGATATCACTTTTCTAGCTAGTTAGCATCTGTCTGTTCTCGTTTGCGATCTCATTCAACACATTGTGTCGCTGATTTCTGTTGATGTGCAGTTATTTGAATGACGCAGTGGAGATCCACACTCAGTCTCATGCGTTCAACCCAAGCCCTCACGCTGAAATTCATGTTTCCAGAAGCCCTCAACGCTTATGGAACCCTATTCTGGAACCGATCTTCTTGAAGAACGTTAATGCTAAACAAACCCGATTCATGTTATTGAGCCTTATAGCACCCCATAAAAGCCATGTCAAACCTGCAAAAATTAAACCCTAAATCCTAAACCCTAAACCCTAAACCTTATAAACCCTAAACCCTCAACCCCTAAACCCTAAAACCCTAAGCTAAACCGCAGGAAGCCCTACTCGTATTTAAGGTTTGGCTTCTAGATTCCTTCAAGCACCCCGGGCGTCAGAGGGTGCTTTGAAACACCCGGTAAAGAACCTTTAAAGAACCCGCGGTTCTCTTCTACTAGGTTCCCCAGTAGTACCCTTTTGCCCTTTTTCTTTTTGGGTTCCCTTATTCAAACCAAATAGTAGGAAAAAGGGTACCCTTATTACTAAGGGGCTACTGGGGAACCTAGTCTAGAGAACCCATGAAAGAACCCTAAGGTTCTTTAAAGAACGCTAAGGTTTTCCCTTTCAAGAACTCAGTAAAGAGCCCTAGATTTGTTGAAGAAGCCTAGGTCTACCCTAAAGCCCCTAAACCCTAAACCCCTGCAGCCCTTAAACCCCCTTAAACCCAAAACCTCAAACCCCGTAAACCCCTCAAATCCCCTAAACCCTTCAAACCCCCTACACCCTTGAAACCCCTTAAACCCTTGAAACCCCCTAAACCCTACACCCCTAAACTCCTAAACCCCTAACCCTTAGACCCGAAACCCTAACCCCTAAACCCCTAAACCCCCAACCCACTAAACCCCTAACCCCCTTATCCCTTAGAACCGAAACCCTAAGCCCCTTATAAACCCCAAACCCGAAACCCTGAGCCGCAACCCAAGCGCCGAGGCTCTGGGCGTGCATCTCTGCTCACTTCCCCTGTCGCAGAAGCCCCGGCCATGAGACTTTCGAGGGTTCCGTTAAGGGATCCTTTAAAAAGGGTTCCTTGAAGGGATCCTTTAAAAAGGGTTCCTTCAAGAGAAGGCTTAAGGGATCTATAGGGGTTTAGGCTTAAGGGATGCGTAAAAGAAGGCTTGTAAAGGATTTATAGAGGTTTAGGGTTTGGGGTTTGAGGTTTTTCGTTTGAGATTTAGGGCTTAGGGCTTATAGAGCTTAACCGGTTGAGGGTTTTTCGGTTCAAGGTTCAATTTTTAGGGTTTGGAGCTTGAGTGCTTTAGGGCTTTTGGGTTTAAGGTTCAGGGTTGCCGGGTGTAGGGTTCAAGGTTCCGCTAGGGCCCAGGGCTTTCTACTAAGCGAGGGCCTCCGGTTAGTTTCCTATTTTCATTTTAGTTTAGGGTTAGGGTGTAGGGTTTGGGGCTTAGGGTTTGGGGCTTAGGGTTTAGGGTTTAGGGTTTAGGGTTTATGCTCATTTTCATTATAGAGTAGAGGCCCAGCCCACGGGTTAAACGGTTAAACCTATCAAAGTCAGTGTCGAAATGGCGTGTTGTAAAGGGTCGGGACAACTACCCGGGGCATGTAGCATAGCAGGGCTTGAAGTTGACTAGAAAAGTTCATGCTCTGTGCGGCTTGATTCGGGGTCGATGTAGGTTGTTAGGGTTTTATGAAGTGATATTCGGATCTATAGCAACGTAGGCGCCTGAGCAATGAACTCCTTCTTTGTTGGGCCGTGTGGACGTTGCGACTGGCAGGCCGGGTTTGTAGGGGTTGTGGCGGAACTGGATATTTCGTTTCTGCTCTGTAAAAAAAACTAAGAACGAGGAGGGTTTCAACAAATGGCCCGCCTGGTTCCTGGGGGGCTGCATTTTAGGATTGATGCCCCTCAAGCAATGATATAGGGTATCGCGTTTGGGGCTTGTGATGGGTTTAGGCTTAGTGAAGGGGGAAAGGGACAAGCCAAGCCACATCATATGGATGTTTAAGAAAATATAGTCCAAGCGCATGTCTTGGTGTTGCTCTTTCTGTCAGAGCCGCAACCGACACCACGAAGGACGTGGCCTGACAAAAGGCAGCGAGCTGCGACGGCTAAGGCAAACGCGGCTGCGGCGGGCAGAGTCCCCCCCCACCCCTCCCAGCGCCCCACCCTCGCCGCGAGGCTGCATGAGGTACGGCAGAGCCGGCTGAAGAGGCAGAGACCCTCCACAGCTTGGGCCCGACGCGTCACCAACAGGACTCCGGCGTCCAAGTCCAAGCCCAAGCCGCTTTTGCCAGGTTTAGAGTTCTGTTTGGGTTCGTAGGGTTTTGGGGGGCTTTGGGTTCGCAGGGCTCTTGGACAGGGAAGGCCAGCAGCGTGTCCGTGGCCTGAATGAGGACGCCTCTTGTACCTCAACTACAGGGTGCCCAATATCTACGTGTCCTGGGGTCCCCTAACCCCTAAACCCCTAAACCCTAAACCCTACCGGGGTCTTTAGACTATGAACTCATTAACGGATCCCAAGTACCCCTATTGCTACGTACTAGTAGTTGATTCCGACGAGGGTGCTCGGTGCAGGGCATTTGTACTTAGGTGCAAGGGGCGCAGTTTTCTAAACCCCAATCCCTAAACCCTAACTCTGAGGCTCAAAATTGCCCAGAAGCCCTTTTTAGTATGGTCTTCGGGCTCAAAAACCTTGGAGCATGAGTCCATAGAGCCTTAGGGTAAACCCTAAGCCCCAATCCCTAAACCTGTTCGCAAAGGGGTTCATCTTCCGGTCCCCAAAGCCCAAAGCTCCTAAAAGCCCCCCCCACCCCATTCCGAAACCCAACTTCTTTGGGCCCGAAGCCCGAAGCCTTGCACCCAAATCCTTCGACTGGAACCCTGAAACCTACGCCCTCAAACCTAAACCCTTGAACCGAAACCCTTAAACCTAAAACTGTTGAACCGAAACCCTTGAACCCAAACCCTTTAAAAAAACCGAGACCCTGAAAAATTCCGAAACCCCAATCAGCCGCCGGTCTTCTCAACTCGAAAAAACCGTAAGCCCCTAAACCCTAA
>CAJNJA010008401.1:0-15464 GCA_905231915.1 Symbiodinium necroappetens
GGTTCCTGCCACATATATATATATGTTGCTTCATTTTATATAATCACATCAGGGTTTACGGTTCCAGACTTCAGCACGAGGTAGAATACTCAAGGGACGAGCACGTTAGCGGGGTCGTCATGCCAACCATCCGTCCTCGAATTGAAACTGCGGCTGGAGCATGACTCGAGCCCGACAACGCTACTTCTGACAACTGTCCACGCACCCTTTAAAACTCGGTTCAGGCACGCCCCAGGCAAAGTCGTCTCACCGACGCCCGACAAGACGCGAAGGGCTATCTTCAGAAACAGGGTTGTTTGCATACCTCCACAAGATGCGCATCAGTAGACAACCCCACTTTTCCCCCGCACCTCCCGCACCTCCAACAAGACGATCACTTGTAGCTAAAGCTTTCGTCGGCCCCACCGAGTCTCAAGCTTGTTGCAGTCCGTCCGAGCTGCTTCCTTCACGGCAGGCTGTCTTGGAACTGGTCTTCAAATCGCCGACGACTGCCGGATTCCCACGGCTGCACATGTACGCATGTTGCACAGTGGCTGCAGGGAAATTGAGAAGGTCGCTGAGTGGTCGTGCAGACTGCAGGTGCACATGATCAACCTTCGCCTGGGCGGGTCTGTCCAGCGATTTGATATTAGTTCAGACCGCTATCCAGAATTCCTACAGTGTCAGCTATGATTGATGCCATGATTGCACTGGTTGCGATATCGGCAAATTTTGCCAAGCTCAAGTCGCCAAGTACTAGCCTCATTCTCATTCTGAAGCGAGGATGACACACGAGAGCTGCCGGGGATTGGCATCTGCTACTCCCTAAGCTTTCCACCATAGGCCTATGAGGGCTGCCCCACAAGGTTGCTTCGAGAACTTGGGACGTCCACTATGAAGTCTGTACTGTTGCTCCTGAAGTCCAACTCGCAGGGTCGTTGTTGTGTCTGGCCTTATGGCCTCGTTTTGTTCCTTAGTTGCGAGCCGACCGCAGGGCAGGCATGCCAAAGGAGCGCCAACACAACTAAAACGCAAGCTGCTTCTAGCCATCAGTTCAGCAATGACGGCTCGGCGATGAGATCCGAGCTTCCGAGCCAAGAGCTGGACAGCGAGCGGCAGCTGGAAGGCGGCTCGATGCCACAATGAGCCGTACAGTAGCATTCGGCCGCATGCAAAGGTGGTCAAATTGTGACGAGACCCAAACGAACGACACGAGGGCTAAGTCATCAACGTGCTCCTCCTTTGTACGTCCTGGGAGGCTGCGTTGTGGAACTGCAGGACCTGTCTCGGGCCGAACTGAACGGCCAGCGCGGGCTCTGCCTGGGTGCGCTCCTGGGCTGCAAAGGACAAAAGGAGGAAAAAAAAGAGGAAGCAAAGCACAGCTCTTAGAGCCGAAGCCTCTTTTTGTCTCGACGTAACGAGGCCTCCTGCAACTCCTGATCGCATCGGCGTCCGTCTGGACGACGGCCGAGAGGTGAGTGTGCCACGGGCGAAGGCACGAGCCATCATCGGCTTCCGCGAGGTGGGCGCCTTGGAGTCCCCCCCGAGCCCTCCAGCCTATGCGCAGACGCACGTAGGCACACAGAGGCATGCCGCGACATGTCCGTGGTTCGAAGCACTGATGACAAAAGCCGCGATCAGCCAAAAGCACAGAATGAATCTCAGTGGATCGCATCCCCACGGACACTCTCGGCACTTACAATACCTGGATTCTGGCTCGCCACTCGGTTTCCATGCACGAAGACCCACGTACGTAACAAATCATGTGGCGCCTTTCGGCCCATAGCCGCGGAACAATTCAGACTGAGGTGTTGCCTGACAAACTGCATGTGATAGGTGGTGCTTTACCAACATTGGCGCAAAGGCTGATCATCAGCATGACAAGCCTGACAACCCGAATCCTGCCACAGTCATCATCAATCATGAAACAGGTGGATGGCAAGGGCATCGGTGTCATCGCGTTGTCCGCCATCCCCGCAGGCACGGATCAGCCTGAGCTGCTTGACCCCAGGCTCTGCATTATCAACCTTCCTCCCAAAGCGATCAGCCCTAGCTCGATGAATTTGAAGACTCCGCAAAGGAGGCCTCCTCCTCCGGGAGCGTCCAGCCCTGTGCATTGGCAGCAAAGCCCCGCGGCCGCCGGCTGCGCTGCGGAAGGCAGGTGCTACAGCTGTATCAGCTCGCTTTTCCTGATCCGATCGGTCCCCCGCTTCTTGCGATGTAGAAGTTGTGCAATCTAGTTACTGTCGTTCAACTCCCATCGGGGTTCGGGGATGGGGATGGCCAGAATATGCCAGAATGACATGAATGCCAGTGCGCCAAGGATCACTGCGAGGTAAACTGCGCTTCCCACGGATGAAACAACTTGCCTCCTTCGTGCAAGTTCCGCAAGGATCCGATTCGTATCGATTCGTCATAGCGTTTGAGGCAAGCAGACTGCACAACTTGCTGCGCAGGGAGTGGATCGGCTAATAGACCTAGCTGCACGGTGCTGCATGGCCTCCCCAACATTTTTCATGTTTTTTTCAATTCTTGGGTGTGCCCTGCGCCAGGCCATCCTCGAGCTCTGCTTCTTTGCAGCAGATACGGGGCTGTTTCTGTGGTATTCAGTGGCTGTGCTCCCGAGCACATCATGGTTATCGTGCCAGGAAGGCTACAGTGAAAATGCACGACGTCACAGCAAGCATTCATCTTCGTGTTTGGAGGTGTCCTCCCATTCAACCATGTGGCATACGGCCCCGAGAATGCTGCGCAGAAGCCCTGTACCTAAGTACTTTACCTTGCTTGATGTAGTGTGGATGCAAGCTTACCTCCCAGGTTATTCGCTCCAAACCTGACAACTGCTTGTTCATTGAGATGCAGAGTCCCCACCCTTTATTTACGGATTCTTCGGGCTGGTAATCGTTGTGTTGTAGAGCCTCGGACATGTCAGAAGAACAAGAGGATGCCTTTCGCATGGGCTTGGAGGCTTTCGCAACGCCCGAGCAGACCGAAGTGCGTAGTCTTCTGGATGTGATCTGAGGCGATGCGTATGCGGCTGCTTCGCCGCGATGGCAGCTTGCGTGTTGCGAGTTTCAGTTCTTTTCGAGCCAGGTGAGAAGGAGTTGCAATCACTGCGCCGCAAGGATCGGCCGGATGAGAAGACTCTCGACGGCGTCTTGGCGACCAACGCATTACCGCGTGGGGCCAAATCCGAAGAGACTGTGACTAGACAGCAGGAAGTCTCCAAAATCAAGGTCCAGAAACTCCGTGCCGTGAAGCACAACGGTCTAAGTACAGTCTCCAGACTCCGTTCTGGACGAGCCAGGTATTGTGCTTGCTGGCCAGCAGATTCAACCACAGCTGCTCTCCCAACGCGGAGTACCTGTGGGTCGAGGAATCTCAAGTGGAGGAGGCCTGTTCCCTTATTGCCACTTTGGGCTGTGAGTCCCGTGACAGGACACTGCTACCCAAAAGCGCATCGCAGTGTCTTTGCAGGGCAGATTCCCGCTGTCCAGGTCCGTGCCGTTCGGGCCGTTCAGCCCGGAGAAGAGCTCTGTGTCAACTACTTCGGTGCCCGGCTTGGCCTCGTTTTGGTCTGTGTCTGGTTGTGGTCTATGTGGTGCGTCGCCTTGGAGTGGGCCAGCCCAATTTTTAAGGCCAGGCTTCGAGGTTTGTGAAGGTGGCCAACTGATGGATGGTGGTGGAAGGAGTCTAAGCCTGTGTCAAGGTATAAGGTGATTGCTTGTGTACACCCTGCTGCGATGGCATAAAGTCAACACAGGAACAGTGTAAAAGAACGCATGGTCTTCGGGGGAAGTGCGTTGCTGCGTTGCTCTGTGCGTGCGTGGCTATGGGTTTTGGTTGCCGGGGTGTAATAACTGTCATTGACCGCCTCCTTTCTAAGAGTCCATAATGCCACTCAACAATAAATGCTGCTAGGGCCTACCAGGACCATCTGGATCGTTGGATTTTTCAGTTGGCAAAGAAGCTTACTCGTCAATTTTGATTTCCCAGCAAGCTGTCGCAACCAGTTCCGCGCATATTGCAAATTCCCCAACAAAGAAGAGGATCCAAGGAGCTGTTGCGGCAGACCTTAACTAGGAAGGCGGCGAGAAGAAGCATGAGTCATGTTCGCTCGGGCACACTGACATGGCACACTTCGAAGGCAAGGGCTCCAGAAGAAAGCTGGTCATGTTTATGCAGAGACCGCACCCATGCCAAGAGAGGTGATGCTGTAAAGCTGCCCCGGCCGGCGAGACAGGAGCAAGACTGCCTCAAGTGAGTGCAAGGACCAGTTTGAGTCTCATTCAGTCCTCGCATGCCCTCGCTAGGAGCAGTTGCGCACTGGCTTCCGATTCGAGTGTCGCTGCTCTGTCTGCGTGGCTGCCTCGCCGGAGTGGGGATCCCTGGAGTTTCGCCGAGAGATCAGCGCAAGGAGGTTGTTCCCGGTATTTCCCGGTACTGGTACTTCGGGCCTTCGCTGAGGTCCGATCGTCAGCGGCAGCGGCTCACACGCCTCAGCCAGGAGATCTTGTCCTGCTGCAATGCTCCCGAGCGAGGGCTGCGGATGGCCCCCTGGCTTTACAGCGACGGTTCCGAAATCAGCCGCGAGGCTTCACTTTCCAGCTGAGGCTGAAGAGATGTTGGAAATCATGGGTAAGGCCATGCCTGTAGCCAAAGTGCCGTGGTCCTCCAGCGTTTTCCAGCCTGTTTTGAGGAAGGCATCAGCGCTCCTCGAAGCGTGGCTCAAGTCTGCAACGACGGCTGCTCGGCCCAAGCTGAGCTCACCTTTGCGGCTCCGAGATTCGCGTTTTCCCTTCAGGCTTCGAGCTCGCCTTACTCGCCGGCGAAGGGCAGGAGGTGCAGTACTGGGCGCACCTGTCTTACGAGGCGCCCTGCTCCATCTAGAAGCGTCCCTTGTCCTGAGGGTCGCTCGCTGCTTCTTCCCGGCTCTCATGCTTCCAAGCCTGTGCATGTGCACTGAGGCATTTTGCCGTAGCGGTGCACTGAGCCATGTCCCAGAATCCACTGTCGCTAGACATGATGACTCAGGCGGAGCCTTGGATGACACCGGCGAAGCCGGGGATTGCAGCCACACAGCTGGATTCGCCATCGCCCAAGGCGTCACAGGCTACCACAGCTCCAGCCTCGCTTGCATCCGTGACGACTCCAAGAAGAATCAATCGAAAGAGAGAGGCAAGTGAAGGTGACTCACCGGCGATGGGCTCAGCTGGAGTGCTTCAGACACGGCCTTGCCTGATTCGCCTGAAGCACTCCAGCTGAGGCCATCGCCGGTGAGTCACCTTCACTTGCGGCTCTTTGTCGATTGATTCTTCTTGGAGTCGTCACGGATGCAAACGAAACTGGAGCTGTGGTAGCCTGTGACGACGCTGTTGCGTCACCTCCAGGCCGAAGAGAGCACGCAGATGTGCTTCATCCACTTGCTGCACTTCGACAAGTATGTCAAATGGAGGCGGCGCATGCTGCAGAAACCCTCTACGTGCCGAAACCCCAGCTGCCTGGGCGCTTGCGGGCCTACACTCGCAGAGCCCGACAGGAAGGGGCGACCTTGCTGCATGCACCCGTGATCCGGGCTTGCAGCAGCCTCGTCAAAGGGGGCCCTCTGCCATCAACACATGAGGTGCTATTGCCCGGAGACACTCTTGGACCTCGGCAGTGACATCAACAGGCAAGAAGGCCATGAAATCTACGCGGTGGAAGCATTCCCGGAGCTGTTGAAGACTCTGACAAGGGCCGCTGGCATGACGGTGGACCAGATCGCTTCTGGAAAGAGCGTTCTGCCTCGAGAGATTGCCAAGATGCGAAGAGGCTCACAGACGCTGCCCAAGCAGGGGCTGAACAGGTCCCTGAGTCTGTAAAGTGGCTCCCTGTTGCTTCTGTTTTTCTGTCTGCCCCTTCAATGAAGTACAGACCGGCGACAAGCTCAAGCTGCACGGACCCCTCGCCGGCTTCGGTCTGGTGCTGACTAAGAGCTTCTGTACAGGAAAAGACGCATCGCACTGGCCCGTCGTTCTGCTGCATCGCTCGACTCCTTCGCTCGACTCCATCGCTCGACTCCATCGCTCAACTTCTTCTCTCTAGCCCATCTCTGCTCCGCATGGAAGCCCTGCGACGTGAATACTGGCTGCAGCTGCTGAGCGGGTGTGCGTGTGTGTGAGTGACTGTTTCTGCGGTTTTTTCTCCATTGCTTGAGGCACATCGATTGGGCTGGGGTGAGGCCTACGAGATGACACGGCGACATGGCGAGCAGAGCATGCCAGAGCATGGGGGAAGGTGCAGGTTGGCACAGAGCACGCCCAGGCGGATGCGACACTACGCCCAGCATCCTCCCACATTGACCGGGTGCCTGGCTGAGCACGAGGTTGCCCTCGACAGCGATTTGTCGAAAGTTGCATTGCGCACCTTGGTTGACTCAGGAGAGAAGGCCCGCACCAATCCGCAAGGGGTGACCTTGGCGCAATTGGCGGAATGTTGATGTCTTCTAACGGTTCCACGATCAAGCTTCCCCGTTCTGAATCTCGAAAAAGAGGTACGAGCAGGCCCCTGCCCGGTGAGGAGAACCGGAGCCCAAACATGAAGGCTGGGCAGGCTGGTGCAAGCACAGTCTCCGTGTGTCCGATGATCCGATGCGCAGTGCTGCTTTCAGGCCGTGAACCTCCTGGAAAAAGCAGGTCCAAGCGCCAGGACAAGAACCTTTATTTCAGCTGCTCCGAACAATTTGACAACTGCTCTTCACGTGCTCGTGTCAGATCGGTCAGAGTAGTACCAAAGGTGTCTTCTAGCTGTCGAGCTTTTGCTGTCTGATTGCACCATGTATGCTGCATGCTTAACGGCACAAACTTCGTCTTCTACGCATGGCCAAGCACTGGACATTAGCAAAGAGGAACCCACGAGGGCAGGCATCTGTTCGAGTTTATTCGTTATTCCTCGCTGTCAGCTCGCTCTCATGTAGTTTTATCCTTGTCCCAGAGTGCTCTGGGCAGGACATCGTCGATGGATTCCATGGACTAGCCCCAGCTTGCGAGATGAATGCGAGAGGCGCTGTGCCTCCGCTAAAATGCGCTACTCGTAGCTGCTTGCACCGAACAGATGCAAGAGTTCGTGCCAGAGGAAATTGCAAAGGAGCTTGCAAAGCATCTCCTCTGACTTCTCTGCCTCTGTGCGAGACCTCGTCTTCGTCAGTATGAAAATGGCTAGGTCCACGCCCATTGTAGCCAAGCGTAGCACACAAGGCCGATGCTTAACAGGACAGGGTGGGGCTCTCTCTTCTTCAGCCTTCCTTCCAAGGCGCGGGCCACCGTGGCGATCTTGACGGAGAACCGCTGCAAGGGTTGGCCCAGGCAGTGATGATGGTGCACCCAAAAGAGGCCGCAATGCGAGGTGTGGATGCAACATAGACAGACGAACACTTGCGGAAAAGTGCGTTCTCATGCGGTCTCGCTTCTACAGTACTGCGCGTGTTTTTTTTGTTTCAGCTGTTTGTCGCTCCAGGCAGCAGTTGGCTGCTCGAGCTTCCGTCAGATAACTGCTTGGGTTACATTGCATGATGGCCTTGAGCACACGGCCCTCTTCGTCCGCGGTCAAGGCTGAGGTGACTCGGAAGTGCACTGGAGCCGTAAGTGCTTGCCGAAGGGAAAGCAGCTGGCAGCTTGCACTGAGCTTGCTGTCACAGGTGGAGGTCTCGCAGGCACAACCGGACGTCATCATATACACCGCAGTAATCAGCACATGCGAGAGGGTCAGCAGGTGGCAACAGGCCTTGCGCTTGCTAGACAGGCTGGAGGAACAGGAGCTGGAACCAGATCTGATCGTTTATAATGCTGTCATTTCTGCATGTGAAAAGGGCGGACAGTGGCAACCTGCTGCGCTGTGCCTTTCAGACATGCAAGATGCTTCGGTGCGGAGTGATGTAATCACATATAACGCAACCATCAGCTCCCTGGAGAAGGGCAACCAGTGGCAGAAAGCATTTTCAGTGCTCTCAGACATTGAACAGAAGATTCGGCCCGCGGTGATCACTTACAATGCTTCTATCACGGCTTCTGGACGAGGTGGACAGTGGCAATTAGCATTGGAATTATTGGATGTCCTCGAAAAGAGGAGCCTGGAAAGGACAGCCGTGTCCTCTAGTTCGGCTGTTTGCTCATGTGCGAGGGCCGCACAGTGGGAACTGGCCTTATCTCTGATGAGCAAGTTCCAAGCACAGGATCTGCTTGCAAACGCGATTGTCCTTGGTGCAGCTATCAGTGCCTGTGAGAACCGTGGGAGGTGGCAGCATGCCTTATCTTTGTTATGCGACATGCATCACAAAAGGATCCCACAGGATGTGATTGTCTATGGGGCCGTCATCAGTGCATGTGAGAAAGCCGGGCAATGGAGCACAGCTCTCGGCCTTCTCTCGGAATTCCTCATCAAAGGAGGGCAGCCAGACGTAATTGCATTCAATGCTACCATCAGTGCATGTGAGAAGGGAAGCCAGTGGCTCCACGCAGCAACGCTGCTGCAGCAAATGCATGACATCTCAATTCAAGGAGATGTAGTAACCATCAGTGCAGCAATCAGTGCCTACGAGAAAGGCGGTCGTTGGCAGGACGCTCTAGCATTGCTGACATCTGTGCTGGAACACGATGTCAAGCTGGATGTAATTGCCCATGCTGCGGCCATCAGTGCTTGTGAGCGGGGCTCATGTTGGAAAGAGGCCCTGCATTTGCTAGAATCCAGTTGTGCGCAGAAGCAGCCAGTCAACGATGTGGCATTCGACATGTCTCTCCGCGCTTGCCAGAGACTAGGCGGTTCTTGAACACACTTCTTGTTATTGTGGCATTGAGAAGGAATGGAGAGAGATTTCAGTGAGAAGCAGCTTCGAGAGCAGCCCAGGAAAGGCTCCCAATGGAGCCACGCCGCAAGGCTCTTGCAGACCCTGCAGGAGGACTACCTCCGATCTGCGGGCCTGGCCTTTGGCGACCCGTGGCGGAAAAAAAGCTTTTCCGGGCGGAGCTACGTCTATATTTCTGACGAGATTGGCGATCACTATCAGTAGTACTGTGAGTGCTTCACACTTCGCCTGGTTGCTACTTTGGCCTCCGGTATGCCAGGCACCTTCGACCGAAGACCAACAAGAAGCAAAAGCACTGCCGGCATTTTGCATGGGAGCACGGCAGTGTTAGCAGGTCTGCGCGATCTCGCGCCTTGCTGCAGATTCGATATGAAGTTTCCCTTCAATCGTAATTTCAGGTCCCATGTCGGTCCCCGAATCTTCGGCTTTTCTGGAAGTCCAGTGATGCCAGGGTGGAGGATGCAGACCCAGACTTCGACTTTGCAACGGCCCAAGCGAAAACTCAGCCTCACAGCTTCTGAAAGATACACCTGCCACCTGCCGTCTTGTCGTTACTTGTCGTGACAATGCGTGTAGTCAGTTGCTGCAAAACGATGCAGTGGGTTTTCAGTTTAGCTTCGTGTTCTGCGAGTCGGTGTGGCTCGCACCAGCTTCAAGCAAGGTGTTGGACCATGCACGCATCGAGTTTGGCCGTGGACGACATCCAGGCCCGTAAAGCTCAAGACGCACTAGATGCAGCACATCTTAGTGATGAGTCTGAGTTTGAAATACCAGTTGAAGACTGGCGATTGCCGTGCAATCGAGGTGCTACGCCCGCTCATGGAGCTCACGTTACCTACAGGAGCTTGAACAACCAGCAGCAAAGGTTTACGCGGTAAGGGGCAGTTGCTGTGTTGTGCGTTTGCTTGTCTGTTCCAGGAACGGCCGATGCACAGACTACGAGTCACTCCGACGCACTAGCACTGTCCAAGATGGACGTGCGGCTTACGGAACTTCATCTTTGTCCTGGCTCCAGCTGGTAGCCGGCCAGGTGTGCCAGTATGTACCAAAACGCATCATGGCCGTTGCGAATACAGTTCTTACGTCAACGGGAGGACCTGGACCGTAGGACCAGAACGCAGCAGCCAATGACTTACAGGAGGAGGAGCGCCAAAACGCTAGCTCAGCCGCGACGGAGCCTTCGTGAACTTTCTGGAGGGCCCTCGCCTTCCGAGAGCCATGACATCCAGACCTGTCGGTGCGAGATCTTCGGGTGCCGCGGGTCCGGTGCTTCTGGCGCTCCTGGCTTTTCTGGCGCTGGGGCTTCTGGGCCGCGGCTTCGCAGCACCGGGAGCCGATGCCGACTACGAGGCCGCCTTCAAGAAGAGGCTGAAGCAGGTCCGTGACGCGCCAGCTACGCCGGCGCCCAAGAAGGCGCAGAAGGCGAAGAAGTCCGAGCCCTTCCTGAATGCAGCTTTCTTCGACGGGCGAGCTGTCGAACCAGAGTCCGGCAAGAATTTCCTGACGATGCCAGAGTGGAACGTCCTCCTCAAGCTGGTAGGCGTGTTGATGGTTCTCACGACCGTTGTTTTCGCGTACAAGATGTCGCCCTGGGGACGTGGCTTCTGACCTAAAGCCTGTGAGCCAGGTCTGGGAAAACAGCTCGAGTGCTTCATAGTACTGGTCTCTGGTAGGTCTCTCTACCTTAGCCTTATTCATTGATCCGGTCACCCACTCCACTCCGCTCCTCTCCTCTCCTCCAGTCACTCGCTCGCTCACTCTCTCTGTCTCTCTGTCTCTGAGCCGCCCCACCGTTCCTCTAGCTATGTTAGCCATGCAGTGCAGCTGCGGCTGAGGCCGGTGGTCAACATCTCAGGCCGCGAGGCAGCAGGGCTGTGTGTTTCTTTGTCATGGCTTTATCGGGCTTGATCCGTCTGATGCAACTGTTTGAGCGGCATAGATTGACTTTCAAACGCCACCTGCAGCTGGTGTCATGCATCAGTTGCATCCCGTCAACGACCACATGAGTCAGAAACACGAAGCAGGAATGAATGTCTCCACTGCTCCACGCAATCCTCAATGGAACTGCGTGGCCTGATGGGAAAGAAGCGCCAGTGAATCGCATGCTTTGCGCGTCTCTGTGCTGCGGTCACCCTGCGGGCGAGAGATGCCTGCGGGGTGGACACGCGAAAGCAAACCCGGCTTCTACATATCGGAGGCGGTGGGCCGAGAATATTGCCGAGAAATGCCAGTGCACAGAGGGAGACCTGCCAGGGCCTGGGGCCTGGGGGCCTGGGTCACTCTTGGCACTGTCAGGTTATCCCTCGGCTCGGGACAGCCAGCGTCATCACTGCTGCTGTAACCATCGAGCGGATGATCTCCCAGGCCCCTATCAACTTGAACTGGGAAGACGGACTCTGTTTGGCAAATCGCACTGAACACACCTCTCTAGAGCGCAGTCTCTTAAAGAAGCTTCTTTGACACCTGAGTCCGTGCGCACATCTTCCGGGCGCCTGCCAGCTGCAACCCTGAGCGACAGGCCTGCGACACCGTGCATTCTCCAGGGTTTCAAGTCCTTTGCAACAGCCGTTTGTTTCCGAGTGCTCTTGAGGTGGGTATTCACCGCAACAACAGCCAGCGGCAGTCATCAAATGAGTTGTGACCTGGTCCAGGGTGGGTGCCCGGGTTCTTGTCCCCCTCTTCCCACGAAGACATCGCCATTTATCAAAGTCCTCTGCAAGTATTGAAGCAGCAATAGTGCGTGCCATCCTGCCTGCCACCAGCGCCCCGGAGGCCTTTCACTAGCAACACCAGCACCACCAGCACTGCTGCCCCTGCCACGACGGACGGTTCCCCCACGATCTACGAAGGGGCTGCGGCCACTTCCGTGATGGGAGTTTGACATGTTTGGTATTGGATTCTCAAGATCCATTCCCCATTATGTGTGACTCGACCTGGCAGGTGGAGCATCTTCCGCGGAACCATCGGTGCCCTGCCTGGGGTAGCTAGGTGGCGAATTGGGTCGCTCGTTCCGGGCCAGGCGTTTCGGGTTCTGGTGCAGTCTCGAGTCGCATGCCCAAAAGCCACAGAAGCTGCATCATTTTGCAGCAGGCAAGCAAGCGGCGCTGAACTTTCTGCAGTTCGGGATAACACGAGAGATGAGGCTTGCCTTGGATCACGCATCCTGGCTTCGAGAGGGTGTCTGCTCGTAGGAAACCAGGAAGGAAAACCTGGGTACCACAAGATGCCATACAGTGGAATTCGCATCATTCTCATGTTGATTGAGGTGGTGCCGCCGAGCGTTTCCATCATGTTTGCCTGTGGTGCAGTCGGCAGCGTGGCCACACTGTTCTGCAATTTGTCACTACAGAAGCTCGCAACTTCGCTGTGGCTTTTGCAGCACTTGCCTCCTCGTTGCTCCGGCTTGCAAAAAGACCCAGGTAGGTAATTTACATGCCTTCGTTGCAAGCTCAGGGGTTCCGTTTTCTTCGCTGCAGTACAACTGGACGATCCAGGAGTTGCAGATGCTTTGTCTGCGTGGTGTCCGACATTGTAGTGCATGGTGACGGTACTGTGTCAATACTACCGCCTGCTTGCTTTTGGCAGCAGTGTTTGCTTCAACTTGAGCTTTTACTATTGCTTGGTGTGAAACGATTCTGCAAGCCTGCTTGAGCTGTTGTCAGTGTGCGACAGGGTTTGCAAGCTCTCCCGGTGTCACTACCTGGACCGAATGGAATCCTGATCCATGAGACCGGTTGCACATAAAGCTTTTCGGCATTACTGAGACTCCAAAGCGTGCTCTTCTCCCGGATCGCCTTTCCTGTCGCTTTCCAGTGTCTAGGCCCTGCGTCGTCCATTCCATGGCATGTTGCAAGTCCCCGCGTCCAAAATCTAGCCGAGAGAGACGAGCTGGGCGTCGTTGAGGACACCTACAGGCACTTCAAGGTGGAGCCTCCAGTCGCTGCAGGCGCCAACCGTGCATCTGTGCCTGCCATATTTCGCCCTGCAAGCGTTGCTGTCTGTTCATGTCTGTTGCATGGTGTTGCGTGCAGGCTTTCTGGGCTTCGTTCGGCAGAATGTGGCCCCCGGAATCTTTTGGGCCTTTCTGCGTGCTGGATGCGGCACAGGCACGAAATGGACGACACAGCGAGACATGTGCAGAGAGCGCTTCGTGTCAGACACGCCAGCAAAAGGGCTCTACGGAATCTACATGGATGTACGTTGTGGCAAGTTGGCGCAACAACTCGAACATGCGAAGTCAGATCCTGAGTGCAAGACGACAATCAGCCTTGAGCCTACGTTGCCTGCAGGTGGAAGCCTGTATTGGGGACCCTCGGTCGCTGATCAGATGCAAAACCGAGCGAAGGCAGGGAAGCCTGAAAGGACAAGAAGGGAGTCTCAAGGGTGAGTGGCCGCCTTTATCTTATCCTGTTCGTGAGGCATATGGACTCCAACTTCCAGGCCAGATGCAAGGGGTGTTTGCATATCATACTGTGAGTTATAGTTATATATGTGTGTAGACATCCGCCATGCTTATGACAGGAATATGAGCCTCCTTTCATGGTGCTCTTGCTTTGCAGCATGAGCATGTGTCCGGAACGGCCAAGCTGTCGGTGCGATGTATCCTTGAAGCTCTCGCCCCGGCCAGGTCCTCTCTGCAGCTTTCTGGCCGGTTTGGCCACTGGTGCCTCTGGCTCCTTGGCGACGCAGCGGCTTGGGAGGAAGACATGAAGTTTCAACATTTCGCTCAGTTGTTACTTCTGGGCAACAAGCCGCTCCCAAGCCAAGAGGAGTTCAGAAGGATAGCAGCCACGACGAGTATCCATGCATCACATGGCCTCAAAGGGCCAGAAACGAATCGATGTCCAGATAAGTTGGGACAGTGCAGAAGCCCGTGCCATCCCGTGCCCGACTCCGTCCTGGCTACCTGAAGCCCCGGTCCAGCTACTAGTTGCAGCTCTTCCGAGTGTATGTCTTGAATAATATGTCCCGGACTGTCACCCTCGAAAGAAAATGGGAGTACAAGTGGTAGTTTGACAGGGCATGCCGATAGTATTCTTGGCTTAGCTCTACTTGGTCTTCGGTTTGTCTGTTTTTCAGGTGGATCCACAACGTTTCGCTTGTGGCGGGCAGGATGTCAGCGTTGGGCGAGACAACGCAGGCTCAAACCCAGCGACCGGTCCACTCCGCTGCTTGAGCCGCATTGGTCTGCCTTTCCGGGGAAAGCTCTTGCACAGGCTCCACATTACACGACTGCGGCGCTCTACAAGGCACGGCGCGAACTCGGAGACCCGGATCCGAGTTGGCACTGCTGTCGTGTGCTCCAGCAGGCAGACTGCCTGAAGGCCTCAAGGTCGTAAAGGATGAGCTATGCTAAGGATTGAGCCTCGTCTATGCTAATTTCGGCTCACGGCCTCTCGGCTGCAGTTCTACGCAACGGCCTACTGAAGCACATGCCGCAGAACGACATGACAGAACATGCTACTAGCAGGGCTAGGACCGTCTTGTCAGGCTAGTAGGAGAAGACCGCTGTGCACAACAGTCCTGATTATCAGCTGCCTCGCCGGCCACACGTGCTGTGCGAGCTTCAGACCAGTGAACAGGCACCGTGGGGATTTTGAAGAGGGCCCAGGGCCTACGGCTGGAATGCTAGAAAACCTCATGTAGTGACGCAGCCCTCGTTCACCGGGATCCTCAGAGACTGAGCCTCCAATCCCGAAGGATGGCAATCAACGCTGTCTCCGTGGCGTTGCTGAACGCGAAGCTCGGCCGAACAAGCCGTTGGGTAAGAGCGCTGAACGATTATTTGCCCTCACACCCCATGATTATTTCCGCAAGTCCAGCTTTTGTTCGGGGTGCCGCATCCCGGCCTTTGCAAACACAGGTGCGACATCTTCATCGTGCAGCCGGCATAGCCGGGCCCTGCCAACGCGCTAGATGGCTTGCAATGCGGCTGTCCAAAAACGCATTCGTCTGACCAATGTCGGCCACCTTTGCTGCGCAGCGTAGATGACGACGACCTCTTTCGCACGCGAAATCAACACACAGGTGTTCTGGCGCTGTCCTGAAAGCCGGCTGGCAACTGCCGTGGAATGTGTGAAGGCAGAGCGCTTGATGGCAGTGCTTACGGTGCCAGTCTCGGCCTCGCGACTCGGCAGGTCACACTCCAAGAGCCTCAGCAGAAAGCCGTCATCATCCGCAGCATCCGCATCAGGCAAGCCACATGGCCAAACGAACAATCATGGGGAAGTTGTGGTGTTCTCTGAGCTTCGCAGGTCCGGGAAGCCACGGCGTCGTCTTTCTGAGCTGCTTGTTTGCAATTCGGAGACGGCTGCAAAGAGTTTTTGTACTCAACTCGACGAGGCTTGATGCACTCGATGCTGGGGACTTGAACCAGGCAGGTCCAAGACCACAAGACGCCGTCACTGCATGAAAGCTGGCCACACTCAGGCAGATTTGATGGTGGACTTGGAGAATTGGCAGGACCGGCTCCGAGCCTTTCTTCCAGAAGCAACTCCCTGCTCTTGCCAGGGGAAGATGGTCACATGGAGCATCAGCGTCTGCAGCTAAGGGTATGAGCGGAATCTTCATGCCAAAGACTTCTTGATTTCGTGATTCAGGTCAGTGCTGCATTCTTTGCTGGGTGTTTGGTTTTCGTTGTAGGTTG
>CAJNJA010008402.1:0-15463 GCA_905231915.1 Symbiodinium necroappetens
AATCAACAATGATGAAGGCAACAGTGACGAGAACCGAACGATGCTGGCACTGGTAGTATTCTTCATGCATGTGTCTGTCTCTGTCTGTGTGTGTGTGTGTGCGTGCGTGCGTGCGCGTGCGTGCGTGCGTGTGCGTGTGTGAGTGGGTGAGTGAGTGAGTGAGTGAGTGAGTGAGTGAGTGAGTGAGTGAGTGAGTGTGTGTGTGTGTGTGCACCAGGCTGACATCTCCGAAGATCCGGCTGCCCACCGGTCCTCCATCAACGCATCACGGGCTTGGTCATCGGATACCCTGGCTGAAAGTGGTCTTGGGATTGAGGTCACGGGTTCCGGACCAAGAAGTTGAGATAGGGGCTTTAGGGTGCATCACGTCTAAGCAGCTGATTGTTGGGATTCGGAGTTTTTGGCTTCGGGCGTCGACTGCACTAGTGAGATTTAGGGTTAGGAAGAAGCAGCCACAGGACTCTAACAGCACAGGACCAGTGCATAAGAGTGCAACCCAAAGCAATGATCACAGCGGGCCGCCTGCGCATGACGCTGAGCCGCCCCTGGCAGCCAGCCAAACGTTGACAAAGAGTCATTCCGATTCATGAGTCCCAGATGCTACCCAACTGGTCGTCTTGCAGTGTGCAGGTTCGCTGTTCTCACGAGAGCAGGCAGTCAGGTAGTGGCCAGGAAGGCATGCTGTCGCTTTGGCTACGTACATGACTAAGTAGATAGCCTGTATGCTCAGTGAAGCGGCCATCAGCTTCGTTACTTCGTTCGCGAAACAGCCCATCTAGCTTTATCCTTCTTCAGAGGCAGTCAAGGCTTCCTTGGGCCCGAAGCCTTCTGCTCCAGGCCTGCATCAGCAGACTGGTTGCCAGCTGGCACGCCAGAAACCTCACCGCTAGCAGACACATGCACCGTAGTTCCGGTGCATCCGAGGAAGGTTGATGCGAAGACCAGCACCAAGAAGGGAAGCTGCTGCATCATGAAAAGTGTACGCAGGGTGTCTAGCCCCCTAAACTCTGAACTTTGCTAGATAACGGAGATGCTCTGGCCAAAATGCTACGAACGGCAAAAACAACGACATGCAGCTCACATGAATCGTTCGGCTTGTCATCTCGCGATGCATCAAATCTGCCCTTCGACTGAAAACTCGTAGACTCATAAACGTCAGACCTCAACACCCTCGCAGGCGCGGAGGTTCGCGCGTGTCACAGCCTCGACCGAGACACGGCAACAGAAATGGATTGAGCTTTGAGGACGTCTGCCTTCCCAGCGGTCGTTGCCGTAGTGCTGCTGTGCAATGAAAACCCCATCACCATGTCCCTCACCATCGGAGTCATCATCTTCATCACCAACAGAAAACAATAACCGTCATGTCGTCATCATCGTCCTCGTCGGCAAAATCCCTCCTCACTATACTCCACGACTCCTCGACATTCTCATACCAGTATTTAATCAATAACAATGCTGCTGCTGCTGCTGCACTACTACGACTGCTGTTGCTGCTGCTACTACTACTACTACTACTGCTGCTGCTGCTGCTGCTGCTACTGCTGCTACTACTACTACTACCACCACCACTAGTCATACTGGCCACAAGAACCTCTCTGCAGTGACGAGAGTGGACAGGGAAAATGGCAGAAACAGCGTACTGGTTGTGAACAGGAGCGGCTGCAACCGACTTCGCTTGCTGCTCAGCGGCTCTGTGCCTGCTGCATGCCGCGCTGGGCACCTAGCACAACACTGCAAGCATTCATGTGGCACGTGCATTCAGACCATCGGCAGGTTCTAGCCGAAGTGCACAGGAGGGAGGCTGTGGATGCGATGCTCAGTGCAACCGCCAACTGAGCAGGTTCGCCGTTTTCACAGGAGCAACCGCTCAGAAGGCAAGGCATGTGCAGACACCTTCTCATCTGCACCTCTGCCTCTTTTCACAAGGTTGGACATCCTCAACCAGGGACGTAGACGTAGACTGCCAGTCGATGGGCGCCTCCGAGAGGATTGTTGTGCCAGGACTCTTTCCGGCACTCAGACTCGTGAGCATGTCCCAGTTTCAGCAGTTCGTCGATACGTTGTTCGGTGTAGATAGGCATGCACTGGGCCTGACCCGCGGTAGCCTGCCCCTCCGGCCATTCCAGCCCAAAGATCACCTCGCCTTTTGCAGCATCCGGTAACCTTGGCTTTCCTTTTGTAAAGTCTTTGCACTGTTCTGGGTTCTTCCAACCGCCTTCGTGAGAATTGATCCGATGCGGACCTTCGTTCTTGAAGCAAAGAACGTAGATCGGGCCCGATCCTTCGCCCGAGGCAATCAATGATGCCACAGCTTGCTTCGGCCCTTCCTCACGTCTCACCATGGTCCGGCCGGCTGATACACGCTCCATCAAAGCTGCGAAGGCGGACTGGCTGCCAGCCTGCACGCCAGAAACCTCACCGCTAGCAGACACATGCACCGTAGTTCCGGTGCATCCGAGGAAGGTTGATGCGAAGACCAGCACCGAGAAGGGAAGCTGCTGCATCATGAAAAGTGTACGCAGGGTGTCTAGCCCCGTAAACTCTGAACTTTGCTGAATAACGGAGATGCTCTAGCCAAAATGCTATGAACGGCAAAGACAATGACATGCAGCTCACATGAATCGTTCGGCTTGTCATCTCGCGATGCATCAAATCTGCCCGTCGACTGAAAACTCGCAGACTTATAGACGTCAGACCTCAACACCCTCGCAGGCGCGGAGGTTCGCGTGTGTCACAGCCTCGACCGAGACACGGTAACAGAAATGGGTTGAGCTTTGAGGATTGACTTCCAGTTGAACTTGCCTTCAGAGTGATCATCGCCATCGTCATTATCATAATCGTCGTCGTCAGTATGACCGTCACCGTACTCATCACCGTCATTATCCTGAGAATGTTCTTCATCATCTCTTCCCGACTGTCACCATCACATGAATAATCACCGTCGTCGTCAGAACCGAAAGTAGCACACGAGCAACTGGCCCAGTCCAACCATGTACAATCATGTACACCCCAACTGTGGATAGGATCATCGACCGACGAGCACAGCATGTATTGAGATCTGCAGTCTCGGCCTTCCACGTCGCTCTGCGAGACGCGCATCCCTGGGCTCTTAGATGTCAAGCTATTTGCTTGAGCCGTCTGGCTGCATCTCCGAGAAGCTGAGGATCACTAAGGATCCTTTCAGGTCATGCTTGACTGACACAATACACTGAATCCACATCTCGAAATTTCGATAGCCATCTTTTCATCGCACAAAGTGCACAAAGGCTCTCCGAATTGACTCAGCACGCTGCTGACCCATCCTCCCGGAGCAGGTGATTGCAACTGAAGGCGGCGACAGACAGATACCCTGAAATTCCAACTCATCCCCGAGTCCAACACCTCAAGGACCCAACACGCTTGGCGCTGAAGTCTGACGCCTGCCTCTGCACAGCATAGCGCGTCGTACGCACGCGGCCACAGTGGGCATCTGCTGCGGTAAAACGAGGAGGAGGGGCTGGACCTGTGACGTCGAAGGCAGATCGATACCGATTGCACTCAGCTCGTATATCTTCGGAAAGAACAAATGGCATTGCCGCTGGTTAATCATGCTGCGAACGGACAAGAGGAGTGGTTGAGGAGAACAAGACTGCACTGATGAGAGTAAGGATACCCATACAACACAATCGCATCAACACTAGCAATGGCAATAACAGCAGACTAGATTGGCAATGACAGCCCTCACAGTGAGAAGAGGGCATAACTGGCATAACTGCTGAGAGGTCCTAATGCTTACGAATGATGGGAAAAGGCTGATCTTGAAATGAATAACAAAAACTAGTAGCACTACGTCAGCACTAGCAACAGTCGCAACGGAGTATGAACTGAATAAAGACAATAAAGAAACCATGATCTCGACAAGGCCTTCCGGCACCGTCGGTGAGGGCTCACATGGAGAACTCGTCGCTTTCCAGCTCCTCCCACCTCTCGTTCACGCCTGGCGGCCAACGCAGATGCAAAGCACGGTTTCCCTCGATCCATCAACCGATAGGGTGTCAATAGGATACATGCCAAGATATGCCAAGCCCATCCTGCAATTACACACTCCTTCTTCAGACCTTCACGTCATGGCACCGCGAGACTCTCATGTCTTCCCCTGTTGCAGCCGGTCATGTCCAACAACCCTCGCAGGATACGCTATTATCTGCCCTGAGAATGAACCCACTAACGGTGGGAAGGGCCGTGTAAACATCGGCCTGTCTTCTTCATGGAGGATTGGAACATGATGGTCTTCTCATCATCCTGGCTCTCGGAAACCCGCAACTTTCTGATAGCATAGCAAGTTCAGTGCACTGAGCCTCCTCCACTTCTTCCATCATGGCCGCTTGGGCCCTCGGACAGGGGCCATCATGGGTCGCAACGACGGACAGCATCGAGGCACCCAGGTGGACATGCTTGGAGGTGGTAGGAAACGCGGCCACCGTTCTGCAGGAGTTTCTCCAATTTCCGAGTCCTGTACGGCTCTGCCTCCCGAATCGTGCCGCCGCCAAAGTATCACGCGTATTTTGCAGTGCGACTTAAGCTACGCTATCCCAAGTCGTGCTCCTGCCAGTACATTTCCGCCTTGCGAAGTCGTGCTCTCGCGACAGTGCAAGTGGCACCAATTGGCCAATTGGGTCTTGGGAGCATGAGGGCTCCCGGAAAGGTTCGAGGGCATGTAGGGCTTGGGTTTGGGCTTCAGGCTGCCGTAATGACGGCTACGGGTTACATAACGATCCTCATCGTGATATGGACGGCCGATGAAGACGAACGACCATGATAATGATGACGACGACGACGACGACGACGATGATGATGATGATGGGGATGAGCATGAGGATGGCGACAAAGATGGCGAAGTATGTGCCCGTGCACCTTTGTGAGGGTGCCAGTGCCGCGAGCTTGCGTGCGTGCATCAAAGGGGTATTTCCGAGGATCCAGCTGCCTACCCGTCCTCCGTGGACGCGTCACGGGCTTGGTCATCCCAACCCTGAGTCGAAGCGGTCTTTGGCTTAGGGTCAAGACTTTAAGGTTCAGGACGAGCCAAGGGCTTACAGGGTGCAGGCATGAGGGGATTGTGCCTTAAGATTTCGGGCCTCGACAACTGATCTGCCTTGTCGCTATGACTACTGGAACCGCCACTGCTAAATCATGCTAAAGAAGATATCGTGTGCCATATATTACTGTACCATATGATATCACCTAACACCATGTAATGAAACCTGAGACGACATAGGTTTAGGGTCTTTCCTGTGAGCCACGTCCTGCAGGGTCCCCGCTTGGGGTCCTGAAGTGAGGGGATGCGGGTATGTTGGCATCTTCCCGGCATTCGGAAAGTTCCAAGATTGCTATCCTTCCAGCGGAGCTAACCTCTTTGTGACGCCACGCTGGTGTGTAGCTGCAATGCACTTAGGGCATTCGGGTAGATGGAATCTTGACTCTCAAACCTTGGAGGGCTCAGCAATTCAAAACCCCGAAGCCGTGAACTGCAGACGCCGAATGGCCTAACAAAAATAGTATCGCGTGCTTTTTCAATCGGCAGATCTACATTCTCGTGTGAGGTCGTGCTTTCTTCTCCAGCTTGCGCCGGCACATTCGAGGTCACAGACGGTGGGAAAATTCGATCGAGCGATTCCCGACAGCTTTCAGCAATCACAGTCATCGTCATCAGCATCACCCTTTCTAAGCACCAACCTCTTAAATCGTTCGTCGTCATGAAGATCATCGACATTATCATCACCATCATCATCATCCTCGAAACCTCCACATATTACACCATGACATAAGACCATCGCATGTAATATCAGGTCATACCCTACCATATCATAAATAAATAAACAAATAAATAATATACACATATATGGTTGTATATATATATAAATAATATGTACACATACATATGTATGAGTTTTTTATGTATGCATGTATGTATGTATGTATGTATGCATGTGTGTATGTATGTAATCTCATATAATGCAATGAATAGAGGGGTCGGGCTCATTCGGGAAGATCAGGGCGATGCTCAGTTTCAAGAGCCCAAAACACGCGGCGAACCTCGAGGGCGCTGGTGTTCTCAGGGCGCGGCTGCATGAAAGATGTCTCTTCTTCTTGAACGTCATCTCCCATGTCGTCCATGAACATGGCACCTTATCCACATCTGCTTACGCGAAAACCCCGTGAACCGAAGCAATTCAACGACGACGGGCGACAAACTTACTGCTGTCACACGCCGGTGCCAGTTGCATGCAGAGAAATCCTCTGCCCTTTAGGTGCGCAGAGAGCCCACCAACCGAAGCAAATGAAAAAAAGGGGCGGGCAACCCAGGAGCCCGAACCCTGATCCCAGTCTTCTCCCTCTGTGCCTCCGGAAATGTTCTGCGAAAGAAGCGCCACTAGGAAAAGGAATGCCTGCGGTGAGAAACTCTGGCTTGAGGGTATCGGGCTTCGGGGCGTACCATCTTCTTTCCCCCTAAAAACTGCTTCCCTCTTTGGCAGCACGGTGCTCAGATATTGCTGCAAAGAGTGAGGGTATGAAGAAGCAGGGGCTGTGGGTGCTGTATTGGGTGCAGATATCACCATGCCACTTACACATCAATCTAAAACCCTAGCCTTCAGATCCTTCCTTTGCCGCACAAAACTGTGAGAAGCTCCTCAAACAAAGCTGCTCTCCATCTTTAGGGCTTTAGGGTTCAGGGTTTAGGGTTTTTGATCTTGAGATGGAGGCAAGGCTGACATGAATGGTGAAAACACTGCTGGGGCACTCGAATCCTGCGGTCATGTCGCATCTTTTGGCAGTCGCATCAACAACCATTCACCTAATTCTCTTCATGGCGACACATTCCTTCAACTCCAGGTAACACGACCCTCGCTAGACTCTCCACTCTAAGCAATTCCGTGTCGGCCGATGCTACAGGTAGGAGAGCACGACTCTACCGTGCAGGGAACAATGCCGGAAAGTGCTTCCTGTGTTGTCTCTGCTCCACTCCTACCAGCACAAGCGTCTTAAATCATGCTCACTCTCCTCTGCCTCTTTAAGTTTAGGCGTTGATGCTCAGGGTTCGTGTTACGTGGAGCCCTCAACTGCCTTGTGCATCATGGCCGCAATCTGTGACGGAGACTTTTGGCCTGGAACAGGAGGCGAAGCCAGCGGTCTAGCTCTGTTCTACAGGCAGGAAGGCTTCAGAGATTTCAAGCTCCTGGAGCCTCGCATTCAGACTGGGCTTCCTCGAGGCACTAAGCTTCATCAGACTAGCGGGGTTGGCGCACGGCACTGCTAAACACCGCGGAAGTGACAGAACTGAGCTTGGCTTCTATGGCCCATACGGCCATTCAAAGGTCAGAGATTTGGTGTGTCGACCTCTCTGTACGATCTGGATATGTATTGAATGTGCCTGGCTATCTTCGTTTTCGGGTATATCTTAGTGATCTGCAGGGCCCAAGGCCCCAGGACCGAGGCAGCGGCTAAGGTAAGAATGGATGCAGTGCAGGGTTCTTTCTCTGACTAACTGCGAAGGAGGTTAAGGACTTCCTCCTCTTGAGCCAAAAAACCCCAGCCGTCGAGGCCATGCTTAGAACAGTGAAAAGCTATCAGCGCTGTCAGCTTGAGATGAAGAAAACACTCCGAAGAAAACAGGTAGCTGGACTGTGACAGGACAGAGTGGGTTCGGAGTTCAGGGTGGCAAACTGTAGAATGCCTTTTTTGAGCAGCCGCGAGCACGCTACGCTGAGGAATCCCGCCAGCACGTCTGCTTCTCGGATTTCGGTTATTTGGGGTGTATCAGCTACAGTTCGAGAGTTTCGGGCTTGGGTCCAAGGGGCGGGACTCGATCAATATAATGCAAGCGTCAGTATGAGAGAAGCCTTTTTGCGTGCTGAGGCTCGAAGCTTCAGACTTGCACAGTTGATGGTGCGGACTTCAAGGTCACTTGCGAGCCTCCAGCCCCAACGCGCGGCATATGTACATGGGGTTCTGCGACATGGAAACCCTCGAGTGAGAGCCCTTAATTACTTCTCGAGAGTCTGATAGCGCACCGGCATGCACCAGCCGCCTTGGTCTGAAGAACCCCACCTGCCAGACATGCCAGCCCTACCTGATGCTAGGCAAATGAGCACATATTTACAGCTCCAGAGGCCAGAGAACGCCTCACTTGGAGATGTATGTGCTTGGGTTCACTCCCACCAACATCTCCACATCCTGGAGCTGAAGCCAGAAGACGCTTTGCTTGCTCCATGCCGCAAATGTACCCACCTTTCGACTGTCACGAGCCTTGTCGGACTGCGTGTCCGCAGAGACTCCGCCACCACCAAGTGTGTCGTACCTGGCAATGCCGCACCCCACCAAGACGCCGCACTAAGATCTGGACAAAGTGCAAAGGCTGCCAGATGTAGTTGATCAAGTCCTCACCCGACAGTCCTGCCCGATGCGGCAGCAGATCAGCAAGGACGATGGCACAGAGACTGTAGGCAGTATATTATACCATATTATACTATATTATATGATACTATGCTATATTATATTCTACTATATTATACTATATTATATTCTAGGTCCTAGCTCCCCATGGATCTTGCCATAGGCGGTCAGCTCCGCCTCCACGTAAGCCTGTGGCGGTTCGGAAGGTCAGGGTCACAATCTTCTACCTGCCTTTACTGTCACCAAAGCCCGGTTACAAATGGATGCATCCTGCTGCCCTACACCTTCCTGAGATGATCAGGACACTTCACTGTCGGCCGCTGTTTCGAAGAAATGCAATCGTACATGGCCAAGGCCTCTGCACTGTGGGCATCGCATATCGGTGACTAGAATACAGTCCCGGGTCTCACAGCCGGTTGTGCAGCATCTGTGGGGCAAGATCATACCCCTTAACAAAATACAAGCCCACGTCGCTCATGCTCCTAATCCCTAGATTAGGCCCTATATAAACCCTAAATCCCAAACCCATCTAAACCATGAATCATGCTTCGAATCCCCCCTCCCCCCCTCTTTTTCCAGCCCTCCCAGTCCAAGGCCCCACTTTGCCATTGATGACGGAACCTCGATGATCGCAGCATCCGCCCGGCCATTTTGCATGATGCGATGCTGGTCCCCGATCGCCTGCTTCGGGGGTATGGTTGAGATTTTAGGGTTCAGGACACTGCATATGCATCCATATACTCCACATGACTTTATTGGGCTAACCCTAGGGCTCCAGCTACCTAAATAGTAGGTTACTGCGGTACATAATAGATGGTTAGTAACCCACTATTTAGGTAACTGGAGCCCTAGGGTAAGGGAACTTTAGGGCCTCGTTCGTAGGTTCTTAATCGGTATGAAAGCGGTTACGGTACAGGCCATCGATGCAAACAAGCTCGACGGTCTGAGCACGCTGCATTCTGGATCGTGACATTCGCCTGGGCCTGTGTCGAGGACCACCACGTTAGTTAGCAGAACCCTTGCCCGTTTTGGGCAATAATACCACCAGGCAACCCATCAGAAGATATTCCTATACTGCCGCCAGGGCATGGAATCTAAAAAAAGTTTTAATTAAGCACTGCAAGCGTTTTCCGATTGATAAGTAACAAAAAACGACGTTTACACACGTTGTGCAATTATTCCACCTAGGAACCTTAAAATTCCATACCCAGGGGTCCTCAACTTGATTTTGTGCGTTATGTGTTGACTTTTGTGCTTTGCTGTGTTTCTGACAACGGCTTCCTATATGGCTCATAGGTTTGATTATGCGACTTTCCTAGCACGTGCAGTCACACATAGACGCGCTTTTTGAGCGCTGCAACAGCGTCGGCTTGTTGTGAGAGGCCTTCCGAGCTCGATCGGGAAAAAGCCGCCAGACGTGACACATTCAAGAAGTAGAAGGGCCCGCAAGGACCCTCTCCTTCAAACCAGCCCCATGCCCCACACACAGTATGGCTGTATGGCGCAAGGGCCGGGTTGGGAGGGCGGAGGCGCCAAAAGAGAGTGGACAAGTGCTTCACCAACGTTTCAATGCACGATACATCATGCTTAAACATGGTCACCTGCGAATTTTTTTGCATGTGCACAGACAGAGAGAGTGATATGCTCATCGGATATCATCAACATACATCCAGGACTTGTATAGACTTGGTAAACGCATACAGATGCACACAGACATGCAAACACACATGCGTGCAACAAACATCCTGACCACAGGGGTATTGTATCAGAATCGGAAGCAACAGCGCAGGGCTCGCATCTTCGAGCCTGCTGCAACTTGGTGCAACCAGGATCAACCAGGGAGCTCTGAAGCAAGCCCGCCCCGACCCCGCCCCTCACCTCGGCAATCTGTCTCGCGGTCTGGAACTCTACAATCTTGGCCGCCATGGTCTGCAAGCAGGCCGCTTGGCCACACAAGTCGCTGGCGGTTGCTGCATTCCAAAGAACTCGATTTTAGAGCAGGACCGATGTTGAAGTGAAGCTGGGAGGTGAGGTTTCTGACATGCGGTCCATGGATCGATGTGTCTATTCACCGATGCACACAGACAGATATGCATGCATGCCCGCATACTTACATGCACACACACACACATATACATATGTATATATATATATAGCCATGCCAACATGAATATGCTCATAGATGCATGTTAGACTGTTAGACTGTGGTAGATTGCTTCATTCTGTATTGCCACGCGAGATCCCATTATATTTCTATATATGCAACGTGAGATTGCATTATAGGGCATTGTGGAAATGAAAATAGTATATTGTATTGTCCGATATTAACCTATCTTTCCTACGCGGCCTGAACTGTCGACTGTTCTATACGACTCTGCCGTACTATACTGTACAATACTCGATCTGTTTCACTTTACTATACTATGCGATGGTTTCTTAGCATATTCGCTCATACTGCTCCATTAATACAGTCTGTTCTAGTCTGTAGCATATTGGATTACACGCCCTACTATCGAAGTGTTGCTTGACCTTGTCTTGTAACATGTTCTCCTGCAGTGTTTTGCTTTGTTTCAGCCTAACTCAAGTTCTGCTCGATCCCATTTCGTTCTGTCGGTTACACTGCTTTATCTTGCATTACCTACGTTCATATTATCAGATCATGTTATATTACATGTTGGTATACTGTACAATATATTATCTTACATGAGTTCCATTATGCCACACCGCATTGCCTTGCAATGTACTTTACTGTACTGACTTGTATTGTGTTGTCCAGATCCCGTCATACTGTATTAGATTTCATGCCACTACATCACACGTCATTACAGTACACCACGTTACTTCACACTACATTACCCTTCACTACATTACACTCTATTGTGTATGTAATACTCTATCACATTACATTCTACTGAAATACCTCACATTTTTGTCCATGCTGCTCGCTCTTGTAACTTGTACCATGAAGCCTACAGGCCAATGCTCGAAACCCAGCCACAGCCTTGGACATCCTAGTGATGTTCTGCTTGCTCGTGGCAGCCGTCAAGATCGTCGTGGTGAATGCCTTGCGAAGAGTTTAGGGTTCCCGTATGGGATCTAGAAGGGCTCCTATGTGGGATCTATAAGGGTGCTGTCTTTAGGGCTTAGGGCCAGTTCGCAGAGACAAGGTCGAGGCACAAAGGACGATGTTGATGCTCCTTCAAACAGAGAGAGAAGCTACAACTTCAGCAGAGTCGGATTCCACTCTCTTGTCTCAACATCCCACGCACAGTTTTGTTCGCTTCGGATATCGTCGGCAGGTCGCCAGTGTTTCTCGAAGGATACGCAAAGTACAACCTGTTACCCTGTCTGCGTGTTCTTTGTCTCCGCCTCAGGGCCTCTTGTCTCTGAAACGGAGGCTCGACGCATCTCACCTAGCTATGCCAGAAGCCAACGGGAAGCAAACTCATGTCAGAAAGTCTGGGCTTCAGAGTTGTGCCTCCCAAACCCAGAACATCTTACCCTTCCGCTGCAGTAAACATTTAAGGAAACACTTCAACAGCCTCCGGCAAGTCATCCTCCTGGATCTGCAGAGACTCCACCGTCGCAAAGAGGTGCTGCCCGAGGGTTCCGCGCTGTTGTTCGGGTTAATGTCAGGCCAAGGGTTCATGGTGCACGGCTTTGGGGCGCAGTACAGATATGTGAATATATATATATATATGTGCACTCATCTATTTCTGATATATGCAAATATGTTTCTGCATAGATGCACATATACGAAAATCTACACATGCTTGCGTACGCCGTGCATCTCGAACATGGTGTTGGAGAGGTGAGATGGTGCAAAGCTATGCGCGTCGCAAGCACAAACACACAACTCAGTGAACGAGACATCTGGTGTCAAGATGAAGGCTGTCTCCACCGATACCTCTTCTCATTCACATACTCACCATCATCTTCCTTGACATGATAATCATGATCACAGCCGTAGACACAGCACCCTCGTCGTCCTGATTGTCAACATGGTCAGCGAAGTCATCATCTTCCTCACCAACCTCAATAGTATTACTTGCTTTCTTGCTTGCTTGCTTGCTCAGGGTACAGGTCCGAAGACCCGCGCCGAAGTGCCACCCCTCACCGTTTAGTTTCTGGGAGAGGACTGTGGGGTCAGTGGGCGGTGTTCGCCCCGCTATTGTTACTTCCTCTGCACAGCCATTGTTACTCTTTCTTTCGCCATTGCTGTGGCGATTGTCACTCTCTCTCTCTCTCTCTCTCTCGCTCGTGTGGTTTGTGGTAGTGCTGTGCCTGTTGTTCTTGGTGGCGGCGGAAGCTACGTTCCTCTTCTTATGGCAGTACCTGTGCCTGTTGTTCGTGCGTGCTTGGCTTTTGGCCTTCTTCGCATGGCTGCTGATAACATCGTGGCAACCATTACACAGGCTGCCTTGTACCACTCGTCCGCAGCATGATGCCAGCGAGCATCGTGACACAATTATCTCTTACAAATCAGTCTGCATGTCCCTGTGGACACAGTTGCTACATGTGATTGCAAGGTCCGAGCCTTGGAGAAGTACTCGTTGAGGTGCATTCTCATATCCTTGTCACCAATCCAACCGCAACATCTAAAAGCTGCGATGCGAACACAAAGAAAACGAACGAGGGCGGTGGCGGCGGCGGCGGCACGTGGCGGTGGCGGTGGTGGTGGCGGTGGCGGTGGTGGTTGTGATGGTTGTGGTGGTGGTGGTGGTGGTGGTGGTGGCGGCGGCGGCGGCGGTGGCGGTGGTGGTGGTGTGGGGTGGTGGGGGTGGGGGGGGTGGTGGGGGTGGCGGTGGTGGTGGTTTTGATGGTGGTGTTGGTGGTGGTTTGGTGGTGGTTTTGGTGCTGGTGGTCGTGGTGGTGGACTACCGGTAGAAGAAGCAGCTGCACTAGCACTAGCAGTGGCACAAGCAATAGCGGTTGCAGCGACCAGCAAATAGCATCTGCTGCAGGAGGAGGAGGAGAAGCGGGAGCAATCGCAGCAGCTAAGTCCGTGGCCTCTGCAATTTTTTGCTTCTCATTGAAGAACTGGTAGGCGGTAAACCTCTAGGCGATATGACCACAAGAGAGACCGAAACTGCCGCCGGATACATACTCACAGCCCTTAAAGCGGCCAGTCAGCTGACATGATGCTGGCGACAACCTGCTCTTACTTCTGACAAAGCTCCAGGCTTCGTCGCCATCTCAGTGATCATATGCATGCCTCTCAAGTTAGTGGGGTCTAGGCCCTGGTAGCACCAACGCAGACTCTTTGTTGCAGTAGGGTCGCACCTGTGAGCTTGAAAATGCGCTCGTAGTCGCCATACTCGTTCTCGTACGCGAAGAAGAGGTCGCGTATTCCTTGAGAGGCGTCAGGCGAAATCGCGCCAAGTGATTTAGGGCCATTTAGGGTTTGGGACATCAGTGGCTGCGCGTGCGAAGGTCTACAATTGCAAGGTGTGGGCAGATGTCTCTTGTCGAAGCTTTCGCCTTTCGAGGCCAGAGCTTGTGGGGCGTTGAGGCCCTGATCTTGCAATAATATAATATAGTATAATATAATATATAATATTATATTACATTATATTATAATACAGTATAATATGATATAATATAAGATGATCGAAAGACTTCCAATCCCATGCCCCAGGCTCTGTCGTCGCGAGGCCAGGAACGGTAAATTCCTGGGAGCCCTCACCTCCCCCCAAAACCCATCAGCCCAGGGCAAATCTACAACTGAACACGCCAAAATCCCTAACAATAACAGTGCTAATACCAATAATAATAATCATACTAGTAAGAATAATCATAATAGTAATAACAATGATAATACTAATAATAATGATAATAGTAATAATAATACTAATAGTAATAGTAATGGCCGAAATCCGAGGCCCCGACTTTCTGGCATGAGCCGGTACTGGAAGGACAAGCCCAGGATTAGAGGCAAGCCATCCTTGCAGCTTGTCACAGCAGTGGGGTTTAGGGTTTAGGGTTTACGAGGCACAAAGCACACCTGTCAGATTGGGAACGAATAAAACAGCAGAAAACGAACAAAACTAATCATCAAGCCTCATCCCATTGCCAAGAATCATCATGATCCCCATCCATACGAGTCGGAAAGCTGACTCGGAGTTACGGGGTTGGTCGCTACATAACTGCATGCACAAACCCTAAACCCTCAACTTAACACCAAATCCTGAAATCCAGCGTCTAAACCCGAAACCCTCAACCCACTCCAATCAAAGCCTGAACTGGAAACCCCAACCCTACAATATTTAGGGTGCCCTAACATCAACTCATACTCTGCACACATGTAGACATGTCTAGCTGTGTACATACACACATATTTACATACATATACAGATAGATACATGTATTTGTGTGTGTATAGGAACTTCCCAATCCAAAAAGCCCTGGACCCAGGTTCCGGTCCGCCGTCCGGCCGTCCAGCAAGTCTCGGTGGACCTCTAATACTAGCAAGAAGAATATATGAGAAAATATGATGACTGACAATTATAGTGATAACAACACTTTCTAGTATAATAACAATTTCTAGTAAACTTAATGCCAACAGAAATCTTCATATCAATAGTAAGACTCTTCGCAGGCGCTTAGGGATCATGTTCACGGGGGCTTCGGGATCGAGATTTGCAGACCTGTTGGAGTTCTCCGAAGTTTTGGAGTTTTGGGATTGTCGGATGCTGGGAATTGGTTGAATTTCCCGGAGGTTTTGGAGCTTCTGGAAGTATTTCTATGTGTCTTTAGATGAGTCAACAAAGGTTCGTCATACGCTTTCTACTTTTCCTCCAATTTTTCGGACTCACCGTCAGCATGTTGTCATTTTTCCCTTGACATGACGGTCCAACCACTACGAAAAGAACTGGATATGCAGCAACGGACCTGCCCCTGTCTAGGGCCATGCAAACGCAAACGGTCGCAACAGAGTTCAGGGTTTAGGGTTGAGGGGACAAAGGTGCAGCAGTTGTTACTAGCTAGATATGCGGGGAGGCCGGGGGGTGCCCGGGGGGGGGGGGGGGGGGGG
>CAJNJA010008403.1:0-15460 GCA_905231915.1 Symbiodinium necroappetens
AAAAAAAAAAAAAAAAAAAGTAATAAAATCCTATTTCCAATTTTTTAGGCGCCTGCAGTCTTGCTAATTCCCTAGCCTGAAATGCTTTTACCCGGACCCTACTCCCAGAAACCCTAAGCCCAAAAGTGTAGACCAGGATTCTTTATACATTACTCTTAACTGAGCAGCTGAAGAACTACACTTTAAACTTTTGGGATAGTATGATCCCTTATAGAACTGAAAGTCTACACCTTCTTGTGCTTATGAACTCAGCAACCAATTTAAGGAGTGAGGCTATTGGGTTTCCAACTTTTTGGGCTTCAACGATATGGGCTCTAAAACGGGCTGTTAATAGGGCTATCTGGAGGGTTTTAAGGATCTGAAGGACCTAATATTTAGGTACTTGGGTTTTGGGGTTTAGGGTTTAGGTTTAGGACCGTAGTTTTGCAGGTTGGTAGTTGGGAGGTATATGATGACTAGGTACTTGGGCCCTCAAGGGACCCTCAGGGGAAGGGTTGGTTCATACTACGTTATATTCCTACAGGGGTTCTTATTCCGTGGACCTTGTGACTTTGAGCTCGAGAGAGGGTCTCCTACTCTGTGAGATGCCCCCCGGTGTAGGGTTATCCATCTATCCCTAGAACCGAAACCCTAAGCACAAGACGAGAGAGAGAGCGAGAGAGGGAGAGAGATAGAGAGATAGAGAGAGAGAGGGAGAGGGAGAGGGAGAGGGAGAGGGAGAGGGAGAGGGAGAGGGAGAGGGAGAGAGGGACGCCTGAGGTGAGGAGGCAGATGCGTGAAACGGACTTCTACTGATGCCCAGACGGAGTTCATCACCAAGTAGGATTTAGGGTTGAGCTGCGTAACCTGAGCCCTACACCAACGCGTGCCCTTAAACCGTATGCCTATGACGCTAAAACCCTTAACCCTAAACCTCTAATTCGTTTGACTGAGAGGATCTTGGAAGAAGTCGTACATTTGCATGTACGCATGCATCAACGAACATGCGTTCAAAAATGCGCGTGTGATCGTGTGAAGCGATGTAGGTTTGTTTCAGTTAGCGCGAATGAGAATTTAACGGGCAGATAGGTGGATGTCCACACGGTCCTGTCCGTCTGGTTATCTGCTTGTTTTATGATTTTCTATCCATGTGCCCATGTGAACATGTATGCCGGTCTGTGGCCTGCCTGCCTGTCTGTCTGCCTGTCTGTCTGTCTTTGAGTCTAAGTGTCTGCCTCTGTGTCAAGGGTGTTGGCTCGTCCGTACGTGCATTTGCACTCTCTCATTTCTTCATACATTGATGCGTGTAAACACGCGCACACACAGAGATACATACATAAATACATACATACATACATACATACATACATGCATACATGCACCCATCCATCCATCCACCCATCCACCCATCCATCCATCCATCCATCCATCCATGCATGCATACATACATACATACATACATGCACCCAGCCATCCAACCATCCATCGATCCATCCATGCATACATACATACATTCATGCATACATGCACCCAACCATCCATCCATGCATGCATGCATACGTACATACATACGCGCACACACACACGCACAGATATATATATATATCTATATACATACATACATACGTACAGATGTACATATGTACATATATACATAAATACATACATACATACATACATACATACATACATACATACATTCATACATACATACCTGCATGCATGCATGCATGCATACATACTTACATGCATACATACACACATACGTACATACGGACATATGTACACATGTACATGCAAACATACATACATACATACATACATACATACAAACGAACAAATGTACGTACAGCAAGTACATGCGTTTATGCAGGTCACGACCTTTACATACCCTGAGGGTCCATGTACCGAAGTATTATATACTTTCTGCCCAATGTACCCATTATAGGGACTACTTTAGGGCCAATGTATATACTATATGAGTACATGGACCCTTAGGGATAGTTATCGCCTTGAGCCGGAAGGTGACAGCCAGAAGCTGGGAGACTGTTTGCTAGGGTGTCTTAGATAGCCAAGGGGTGATCTTTAAATATGTGTGTGTATATATATATGCGTATATGTATTATATGTGAATATATATATATATGTATATATAGATATACATACATACATACATACATACATACATACATATTGTGTTTGGTCCAACTTAGAAGCCTGGGTATTGAAGAAGAGAGTTGGAGGATCCTCTTGGTGAATGATGCCGAAAGAGGGAGTCTCGCAATACCCGGCAGCCGGCATACTCAATTAAGAACACTGAGGGTCCAACGGACCCAAGAGTTCCTAAACCCTACACCCCAAAACCCTAAACCCAATAGTTCCTAAACCCTACACCCTGAACCCCAAACCGCGGCTTAGTGGTCAGGTACTTTTAGGGTTTGGGGGGTAGGGTCCGAGGGACCCAATAGTCAAATATTTGGGTTTAGGGTGGGTCCCAGAAGATCCAATAGTCAGGTACTTGAGTTTCGTAGAGTAGTTACGTACGGTTGTTATTTGGGAGAGTATATGATTATGAGGTCCATGGATAGGTAGCGTAACTTAAGTAGGGCTGCAGGGCTTCATGGGGAGTTGTAGGGTTTCGCATGGGTCTCTGCGATGGTTATAGTCTAGAAGGGTTAAGCAGAACGGGACTTGGAACGTAGGTTGTAAGTAGGCTCAAAAGTTACATATGGGTTTGGTGCAAGGTTTGGGGTTTAAGGTTTACGTTTGGACCGCTGGATGGACCCTATTTACCGAGTCGTCTGATTCTTGAAGAGAAGGTTTCGGGGCCCTATTTTCCTAGGTAGTATTAGGGAGACCCCTTGAAGGTGACCCTTCTGAACCCTACTTGTGGCTCTCTTAAAGGGGACCTTATTGAGAGGGTCTATATCCCCAAGGGTCCCCCTAGTCCTAACTCCCATATTTGGGTGCTTGACTTCTTGAGAGACTCCACTGTCACATGCTCTGTCTGTTGGCGGAGCATGTTTGCAGAGCCCAATACCGCCAGTTCCCCTTAGTTTAGAGGGTTCACGGTTTAGCCTTAGATGAAGACCACCCCGTACTTGCAAGCACATTTGAGGTAGAGAGTCTACGTGGTTCCCCCATCGCCCCTGCAGCCTGCAACAGGTATAACATCTCCATAGACGACCATCTTTCTGATTCTTCTTGCTAAGTCACAGAAGCATCCCAGCAGGATCACCCATTGGGCATAGGCATCAAAAAATTGATAAGCATCTAAAAAATGATAAGCATCTTAAAATATATTGACAAACACCTTGAAAAGTCCTAGCCTACCAAATTTGTTTTTGATGTCTACCGTCTAAAGCCTAAACCCTCTTATCAAATATTTTTTAGATGCTTAGCAATTTTTTTGATGTCTACCGTGGTAAATTGTTTCTTGAAATTATTTTTTGATGTGTCACCCATTGTAGAGGGATCTTCGCATGAAGCCAGGTAGATCCGATTAAGGACGAAATGACCCTAAAAAGTAGGGGCCCTATACCCTTATGCTTTGTATCCCTATATGGTATATGAACCCTAAAACCTTTTAGGGTTTATTTCGTCCTTAAGGGATTGCGTGATTGTGGCGTATCGGGCTCTCTGGGTGGCAGAGTTTGCAAGCTTTACAACACTTGGCATGCATGCGGCCAATCAAAACATGGGTCTGCTTGGGAGCCACGGTTTCAGGTGCAGGCGAATTCATGCCGCCGTCTGCCTAGTAAGCTTGTCCCACAAAACCAACTTTACTAAGACTAACCTGAGTCAGAAACCCTAAGCCCTAATCCCTAAACCCTGAACCCTAATCCCTAATCAGAAGCCTGTACACAGCAGGGGTTGCAGGCCCTGAACCTTTTACGCATCGGCTTTATCCCTACGTCAAACCCTTGGCTCGGCTTACCTAGATCCTTAAATGTAGTCCCTTTTCTGGTTAGGGTTTAGGGTTCAGGGGTTTAGGGTTTAGGGGTTAGAGGTTAGGGGTTAGGGGTTTAGGGTATAGGATCCTAGCCATCAAATAGGTCATCAGGGTCTAGGTACAGGGTCTAGGTAGGTCGGGTTTTAGGGTTCTGCTCTCTTCTGGAGGGATCTTCGACCCTGTACACCCTAAACCAAAATCGAGCTTCTTTCTTAAGGACGACATGAACCCTAAAGGGCTTTAGGGTTCATATACCATATAGGGGTTCATAGTATAAGGGTATAGGTTAGAGTTTAGGGCTTAGGGTTTAGGGTTTAGGGGTTTTCGGTTTAGGGTTTAGGGAAACTCTAAGCTAGGTATCGACATGGATATTTTGAAGTTCCCTTATTGTTCGGTGAAGTTTTTTAAAATAAGTGGAGGGCGGTCAAGCCCTCGGAGCCACAGAGGTAGTAGAAACGTGTGTTTAAATCGTCTATTTAAAAATAAACTCCACCCCTCCACTCCCTAAACCCTCCACCCCAAACACAGGTGTCTCCTGTTGCTACAGGCGTGCAGCGGTAGATCAGTACTCTGTCAAAACCTTGAGCAACAAGCATAGATACATGCATGTGATCGGTGGAGGGTGGAGCGGTGGAGTGGTGGAGTGGTGGAGGGGTGAAGGGGTGGATGGTGGAGTGGTGCAGGCGTGGAGGTTGGAGGGGTGAAGGGTTGGAGGGGGAGCCGCTTGTCTAAATTGGGCTTGGCGCGGGCCCGAAGCCAACGGAGGTAGTAGAAATATTTGTTTAGGTTTTAAAAAAGTCTGCATATTTACACATATTCACCGTTTAAGACTTAAGATAGAGACCTAGCTTCAAGTTGCAAACGGGGTAAAACGAAAGGGGAGACGTTGAGAAGCATGAACAAACAAATTTGACGCCAGCTCATATAAGTCCTTAAAACAGGCAGGTTATTCGGGATGAAGGCAGGGGTTGCGGGTTTAGGGGTTCACGGGGTTAGGATTGAAGTGGCTTATGGTTTACGGCCGTTTTAGGGATTATGGTGTCGGTTGAGGGTGTAATTAGGTTTAGGCTTGAGCCAACAGCATGGTTTGGGTTTGGGTTTAGTTCGGTTTCGATTGCCCGCTATCGGCAAGCCATGAGACATACCAGCCAGAACGAGAAGCATGTAAAGGGGGACGTCCTTGACAATGATATATATAGTGGCCGGAATAAGTAGCATCATTGCGCCCTTGGCTTCCTTATTCTTCTTATTACTTTTATTGCGCGATAATGGGCCCCAAAAAATGAAAGCCCCAGATTCAAAACCTATTGTAGCACCTCTAGAATAGCACCCCTATGGCCGTTTTTAAGGAGGCAATTAACGGAACCCCAACACCCTTAGGTCCTAGTATTGATACCCCTAGTTTAGTTGTAGGGTTTAGGGTTTAGGGGTTTAGGGTTTAGGGTTTAGGGTTTGATTTTCTGAGCGCGAGATCCAAAACCAGCAACTCAGAGAAGGACGTTCCATACCAAGTTTAGGGTTTAAGGGTTCCTTTGAAGGGCTCGTTTCGGATCTCTGCAATTTTGGGGCCTTTCATATGCGGAATAGGCTTCTTGCAAATGGTTCCTTCAAAGGCCTGTTTTCAGCCATGCGGTTATACTGTGGGTTTTGCGGCTTCCATTTGCCAGATCCTTTACGCAGCCTGTATAAGTAACAAGATTCCTGTGCATGGCTGTAGCCGTTTTGGCTATGAGTTGCAGCCCCTGCCCCCGAAATATACCCCGCTCCAACCATGTTCGACGAAGACCCCCACCCTGTACCTAAAAGCCTAGAAATTGATGCCGTCCCGCCCGAAGCCAGAACTCCCTGGCAAAACAGGAGATCGAACAACTTTACTAACTCCCTCAAGCGTAAGCCTGTAAAGCTTCAGTTTTGTTTGCAGCGAGCATTGGCCCAGAGGAGGACCGCGGTCAAGGATTTGCCTTGCAAGGTCAACACGAGGGATTAGAGGACATTAGGTTTGGCGGTCGGTTTGTGTTCTTAGTGCGACACTATTTGAATCTACTGTGTAGAATCCTAGAATAGCCGAATTAAGGCTCTGTAGCGTCTTTTTTCGTATATTGTAAATATGCGAATCCTAAGGTGTTTAGGGTTTAGGGTCTTGGACGTAATGGGAGATTCATAGGGGGTTTGCTTATAATCAATTGACGAGGAGGGGTTCATCCATCTGGGGTTTGTGGTACACTGTTGTAGCGTCTGCTGTTCCGTCTTCAAGTGTTGTAGTTTCCGGGATTTGCATCGAAGGATTTTGGATGATATTGTTTAGTTCCGGCTCAGGTGCCAACTGATGACGAAGAGATTTTGGCGACTGCTGCACAGACGTTGTATTCACGAGACAGTTGTGACAAAAGCGTTTTATGTACTGTACCGTACCTGAAAACAATTCTGCTGGTGATGCTCGTAACAGTATACTTGGTGCAGCAGCAGGAGTCAAGCGGTGCGATTGCCTTTAGTTTAGGGTGGTGTTTGCACAGATTGCAAAATATGATGGGGCGACATGCCCAACAATACGACGAGCAAAAAGCTCACACACACACACAATAACAAACAGCGATCCGGTGGACAAGAGCAAGCAAGTGCGAGTTTGTTTGCCGCTATGATTTGGCACAGCGGCATATCTCTACGGACACGAGTACCTCACAGTCAATAGCTAGTCGTAGCTGTACAAAAGAAAGCGCACCAAAGTGATATGTTTGGTCAGTGGGGTAACTCTACAAGCTTTCAGGGGTTTTATACATCGGTCCTTCGAATGACGGTTGATTATTGTAGACTTGGCCAGCAAAGGAGAGAGAAGGTCCGAGAAAAAAGGAACACCAGTCCAGCCCTACATCCTGCAACGCCTGAGCGAGAAAATCCAAAACCCCAAATTTCTGAACCCTGAACCCGAAACTCTGTATGTCGATACAGAGCCAGACCGAGCAAGTCGATCGAACCCGTCGCCTTCACAAGAGTTCGTCGTCTTCCCATGGACTTAGCGTTTAGGGTCTAGTCTAGCATGTTTCTGGTTATAAACAAAAGCTCAGTTATTCTTGGGTTTTTGTCTTTACAGAGATGTAATAGAGCATAGAGTCGTAGTTATACATATATATATATATATTTGTGTTTTCTCTTTTTTTTGTGGGGGGGGGGGGGGGCTGTTGAAACTTACACCAACCATAGCATGCTCCATGGCTGAATGCGCGAAGTAGTTCACAAACTTTCATCAAACTTCCAGCAGCATGCAGCGTACATATGCTTCAACCAAACTCAAGCAAGCTCCTGGGCAAGTTACATGAAGTCGCAATTGCGCGACGCAAATCAGGCCGGATCAACAACTAGCACCAACCGTTTCCTGAAAAGCCGTCATGCGCTGCATTTCACGTACAGACCTCCCCGAGCATGCAGTCTACTCTGCAGTTTATACAAAGCTTACATTGGCTCTTGGATGGTGTTCAGGCTGTTTGGGATCCGCCTTGTCTTAGTAGTGATTTGCGTACCTTCCTGAAAGGAGACTATGCAAAATACACTGCAAGCTCTCTTCGGTAGAGGCTTCTGAAGACAATTCTGAAACTTGAGTAAATGCCTTTGATTCTACAGGAAATTCAGAAAAGTAATGAGAAGGATTTTGGGCTTTGCGGGAAAAGCTTACCATGTCAATTGGCTTCTTAGTGAGACTCTAAACTATATACTTGCTATGTTGCTTCATTATGCTTCATGGAGGCATATTATAGGCCTCTTTGGCCCCACCATGCTACTGCGACCGTAGATCCGGAAACCTTAAGCCCCAAACCCTCAAGCCTTAATCGTAACCTCGTGCCTTCAACCTTAACCGGTCTGAACTCAAAATCGGCGGCCATACCCAGCCTCCCCTCAAACAAAATTAGTGTGTTAGGCGTTAACTTTCCGGGTTAGGGCTCAACCACCCTTACGTACAGCCGAGAGGTAGAATAGTATTTTTTTCTCAGGGAGCGGGTAGAGGATTTAGATGCCCTACGCCACCCCGGGTTTAGGTTGGAGGGATACACCTTCTTCGGTTCTTATGAATCTGGTTGTTCTCACCCCTAAACTGAAACCAAACTGGCCCCTAGCCCTTAAAACTTCAATCCTAAATCTTAGGCCCCTTGCTCATAGCACGCCTTCCTGGGGCCCCTGATCCGTTCTATAGCAACTTAAACCAACCCTGCTGAAGGCCCAAAACAGTCTAGGATTTTGGATTGAGGGCATCAGGTTGAGTCTCACTTAAATGCGATTGGATTCATGCGTTACGGATGCCATAAGCATTTAAAACCTCACAATGCCGGGGAAGCCCCATTACAAACCCTGTGCAAGCCCTGGTACACCCCTTTCAACGTAACATAGGGGTCGGACCCGTAGTGTAGTCTTAGGGCTCCATACCATGGTTACATTTTTGATTCGATTTAGGATTTAGGGTTTTAGGGTTTTAGGGTTTAGGGTTTAGGATTTTTCGTACCCCCGATGCCCTCTTCACATGATAACTGTTAAGGCCCCTTATATCAGTTCACAGGATCCTCTTGGGATGCGCCTTGCGACCGCTCTGCTCGGCCAGAGGCCTGCCTAGGGAAGAAGGGGGGGGGAAGCCGATACATTAGGGTTTTCAGCCGCTTAGGTCTTGGACTCTATGATTCCAAGAGGATCCTCTATGAAGATTTCGAGGATTTTTGAGGGCTGCATAAGGGTGTCCTGGCAAAGTTCTTCAGGACCCCTAGTCTTTGCTGCTCTTAGGAAAGATTTCCATTTTCATGATACTAAAATGAAAAAGTATCATTCCCTTCGGGTGTTTCAAGGTCGCACTCGCAACGAAAAATGATCGGCTCAGTTGCCGCCTTAAGTGGGTTTCTCTTACCCAGAGCCTCCCTAAAGCCTAAACCCCTAAACAATAAACCCTAAACCCCTGAACTCTAAACCCTAAACCCTAAAGAGGATCTGAAACATCGAGCCCCAAAGAAGGCTTCCTGCGATTGCAAAGCCCCCAAAGTCCGTAGGAACTCTAAACCCCGACATCCCCATCAACCCGGAACTCTACACCCTACGTGGACCCTGAAAAACCTATCTTTTTAAGGACGTATATAAAGAAATCATAATAAGGAACTCTAAACCCTAAACCTCGAAATCCCCATGAACTCTACCCATAGGCTCCTTAGTAGTTCCCTTTTGGGATTACTTTATAGGATCCTAAATTTAAACCACCAAAAAGAACTGCTAAGGAGCCTATGGGTACACCCCAAACCCCTAAACCCTTAAATCCTCAACCCTAAACCCTCAACCTTAAACCGCTACAAGCGGACCCCGACGTCCGCCCAAAGGCTCTGAAGGGGCTCTGGGCTTGGAGAGCTTAGGAACCGTGGTTCAGGGTTTGGGGTTTCAGGGTTTAGTAATTTAGGTTAAGGGCTTTATAGGGTTTAGTAATTTAGGTTTAGGGCTTTAGGGTTTAGTAATTTAGGTTTAGGGCTTTAGGGTGTAGTAATTTAGGTTTAGGGTTTTAGGGGTTTGGGGGTTACGGTTTAGGGCAACCATGGTATCGAGGATCCGGAGTGTAGGGTACGTTCCTTTGAAGATTTCGGGCTCCCTACTTGGAGGTGTTTGTGATTTTGAAAGCTTACTTCGTATCCCCATGACCCTAAACCCGAAGCCCTAAACCGGCTAACCCCAGTCGTACCAAGCCCCAAAACCCGAAACACGAACTATCACGCGCTTTTCATTCACTGCAACAATTTCTTTCTAACTAAGTCAGTTTAGCATCCAGATGGAAACATGTTAAGTTTCGGGGCATGGAGTATTTTAATACTGTTCCATTATAGTCCCTATATAATGCTACAAACCTCTCCCTAAAACCTCTATCCAATCATCGAAGCTCCTATATTAGGTCTGCTATGAGCTCCCGTGATGAAGTACCATTTCTGTTTGGGTTTTGGTGACTGTGTTAGAGGGCTTCTGCCTCTTGCACCCTACACCCTAAACCCGAATCACACCCTAAGCTCTGAGACCAAAGCACCCTACCGAGGCCAGTTTGAGTTCCGCCCCTCCGCCCATGAATGCGCGGAGGCCGGGCCCCAAGACCCTTTGAGGGTTCCCATCAGGGTTCCTTTCTTGGGCTCCTAATTACGAGCATTCTTATTTATATGGGTTCCTTTACACGTTCCTTTAAGGGTTCCTTTGAGGGACTTTACAGTATCCAAAGGGCTCCAGGAGAGGAATCTACCTCCACGAAGGAGAGGTTTGGGGTTTCTCGGGGGGCTCTCAGGGTTCAGAGGCTTGGGGTTTAGGGTGTTGGGTCCCAGAGGTAACAGAACCCTAGAGAGTCCAAGCCTTTACCCAAATGGTAGGTTGATAGCTGGCAAAGACCAGTTTTCGGCACGTTAACCCTACTTTTCGGATACTTGGACTTGCTTCTTATTCACTATAAACCCTTATTGTTTTCCTTGTAAACCCCATTTAAAGGAACCTTATTATTATCATCAATTCTTAAGGCCTCTATCCCAGAGCCTTGCAGGGTCTTCCCAGGGAGTGACGCGACGAGGGAAGGTTGTGAAAGGACCTTACCTGGGGATCCAAAAACCTACCGTATGGGTTCTTCCCTCTAATTACGGGTGTCAGAACCTACTATTTTGTAGGGTTTGGGGTAACAGGTAATTATTGGAGATTTGAAAGTATTTCGTAATGTTTCTACGAGTCTTGTTATTATTCCCTTTTCCTATTCGTCTACACTGTTGTTATTCTTATCGTTATTATTCCTATTCCTTTATATATATATATATGTATGTATGTATGTATGTACTACTCTTGCCATTATTGTTCTAAACCCTGAACCCTAAACCCTAAACCGTAACCTCAAGAAGTCCGTTTTGAAGATCCGAGGAGCCGGGCCCTCCCACCACTTAAGCCCTCAGTCGGGTTTCGGGTTTTAGGGCTTCGGGTTTTAGGTTTTCGGGCTTTTGAGTTTCGGGCTTTAGGGTTTAGGGCTTTAGAGTTTCGGGCTTTAGGGTCTAGGGTTTCGGGTTTTAGGTTTCGGGGTTTCGGGTTTTAGGGTTTTCGGGTTTCGGGCTTCGGGCTTTAGGAGTTTAGGGCTTAAATGTAACATGTTTTATGAAACATAACCCCAATTGATTATTTTTGAATGCAAGCCAGGCATTCCGAACCTCTTCAAGAATCTAACAAGTACAGACACAAGGAAGGTATCTTACCGTAGTTTGGCTTAACATAGGCTTTTTTGGTTTGGAGTTTAGGGGGTTTAGGGTTTTGCGCATGAAGCAAAGTGGAATACTATCAGGAGCTGGTCCGGCCGATTTCGTTGCTTCCTCCTGGCGCTGCTAAGCAGCCAAGGCGCTTTAGACAGCTTTCTGGGGTTTAGGGTTTAGGGTTTAGGGTTTCTTTTAGAGTTGGCGGTTGCAAGGGCTTAGGGGTCTCAGGACTCTAAAGCCTAAACTCTAAACTATTCGGATCATTCGCAGGGTTCCTGTAAGGGTTCTATAACGCATCCACAAGACTTCTGGTTTGGGGGTCCAGGAAGACCATACACCCTGGGTCAGGTACGCAAAAACCCGATTTGAAGAGAAAACCAGGCTCTGTGTAGGAGCCAATTGTTTGGAGCATGCCGGTGTCTTTTGGGTGCCTCCCTTGGACATACTCTTCCAGAAGTATATGACCTAAACCCTAAACCCTAAACCGTAACCCCCCTGGCTGTCACAACTCTCGAAGACAGGGCCTTCACTTTTTGAGGTAGAGCGTGCTGAAATGACACAAAGCAGGATTGGTGTTCGGACATGGTCACGCGTTCCTGGGGCGTAAGCCTAGATCCCACACCAAGTCCCAAGAAACGGGAACACCTTGACCCCACAACTTTCACCGTGTGCGCTATCTTGCCAGGAGTTTTGGGCCCGCTCCCTGCCAACGGCAAGGCAGGTTTGGGAGATTGGAAACAGCTTAGAGTAATTTTAATGGGTTTGGTGAACAATTTTGGGAGATTGGAAACAGTTTAGAGTAATTTTAATGGGTTTGGTGAACAATCTGTACCTTTCCCTCGGTCCCTCCCCTCTCTCGTCCCCTTCCCTCCCTCCCTCCCTGGCGCCCTCCCTTCTTGCCTTAGTCTTTCTATCTTTATGTATTTCTATCAATCTCGATCTCTCTCTCTCTCTCTCTCTCTCGCTCGCTCTCTCTCTCTCTCTCTCTCTGTCCCCATCCTTGTTATTGTTGTTGCATCGTCTTTAATTTGCGTGGCTTATGTATGAACCATTTCATCTGTGTGTCTGCTTGTCGCGTCTATACACGCAGCTCCAGCTAGTAAGTCCACCATAGGCGTTGTCTGTTGCATCTGCATGAGTCGGTTCACATGCACGTTCTGCATACCAGAAGTGTTTGCAAAATCTATCTTTACATTTATGCCACAAGTTTATGCAGTGTATGTAAAGATGGATGGATGTGATTGGGTGTTTCGGTTCAACTATCGTGCAAGCATCGTTAGCTTGCATGTGGCCTCAAGTTTCCACATATTGCAACCTTTGTTGCAGGCCCGATGGTTTTGCAGGTCCATTCGGTCCATGTTTGATTGATGCTTGCACCACAAGCTAAGGCATCTATGCGGCCTTGCATGTGTAAGATCAGTGTTGGCAGTTCGTTTCTTGTGGTTTGTTGCATATGTGCCATGTTGCTAGTGCAAAGTATGTTTGTGCTTCCGTCGACGTACACATGCAGCTTGAAGCAGGTTCTGGTGCCCCACACCGCACAAAATCAACAAAACAATATTTGATGTGCATTTCTACTTGTGCTCGCATGCGCCTTCAACCAACTGACGTTGTTTGAGGGCATTGTACGTTACCTGCACCACCCGTACCGGATGTTGCCTCATGGTTTTTGCATTGCCGTATGTGTGTGCAAACTGATGTACTTGCGCAAAATCTTGGTGCACCCATTTCCACTCAAGGGTGGATGTGGCTCTTATTAGTTAAAATGCTTTCGTGAGGAATTGCATTGTGCATGTTCGCGGGTACCGACACTTTTTCTCGAAATGCAGGTGTAAAACAGCTGAACTTACATAGATTCACCACTCAAGAGAACCCAAGCAGTGACGGAGCACACCTGTCATGCTGCAACAGCGTTTTGTGGCCGAGATGCCGTCATCACATGACAGTTGATGGGCATATCGCTTTTCCGTAACTAGGTCCCTGAGTGGCACCCTTTTGCCCTTTTTATTTTAGGGTCCCCTTATTAAAACCGAATATTAAGAAAAAGGGTACCCTTATCATTAAGGGGTTTCTGGGAAGCCTAGGTAAAATTACAGCGCCAACATTCCCAAGCTTCGTAACCCCTTAGGCCTCAGCCTTTACGGTGGCACGCTTTACTCCCTTCGTGCATAAAGCTTAATTAACATTTAAAACCAAGAGGCTCCATATGTACTACTATTTTGGAATTAGGCCCTCAGAGCCATAATAAGGCTGGTCCTAAACCCTAAACCCTAAACCCCTAAACCCCTAAACCCTAAACCCCTAAACCCTAAACCCTAACCCCTAAACCCCTAAACCAAAAACCCTACAACGGGAGCGCCTCGCAGGACATTGGTGGGAGCGTGGAGTTTGCGTCTCGCATAGCCGAAACCTCGGCGTTCCAGGGGGCCCTGGGGGCCTGAACGAGAGTAAGAACAGTAGTCTTTCGGGGTTCCTCAATATAGATGTATATGGATGTACTTTTGTACCCAAAAACCGAATCTAAGCCTTAGTCTGGTGTTTGGTTCGGCATTCGTTTTCCATGACATTTTTGTCATAAGGGGCTTCGGGTTTGGGGTTGAGGGTTTCCCAACTGCGGGCGCCACGTCATGTTGAAACCCCACATGGACTCGGGTTTTGTCAACTGCGGTCACCCACAGTATTCCCTTTTTCTGTTGGTCCTCGCTGTGGTCTTTACTCTGTCGGTTAATTAAGGGCTGAGATGGTTTCAGGGTTAAGGTTGTCGGATTCAGGTTGTAGGAAGCTGGGTTTATGAACAGTTTAGTCTAGTGCACCTTCGTACCTTGACGAATGTCGGCGAATTCTACCGTTATACCTGCCTGCCGCAGACAACCTTACTGCGGTCTCTGTTTCCTTTGAAGCGGATATCGGTACAGCTTAGACTCGTCGGCTTTGTGTGTTTCAAACTTGAGTCATACACTTGTACCGTGTTTTGTGTGATGGGAGTCGGCACTTTATGGTTTTGGGGTTGAGACGTCCAGGGGTTAGGGTTGAAGATCGACGTTTCTATTGTGCTCATGTGTTGTGCACGACATTAGGGCCGAGACCCCAGACAGACCGAACATATTCGTAGCCTGCCATCGTAACTAGTCGTGACATTTAGCAATAATAATATTAATACTAATAGCAATAATAAATACCAATCTAATAATAAAATGTCAGAGCATCCACAATCGCATCAACAACAGTAAACAACAGTAGTCGCAATAGTGATAGCAGCAACGCCGGCGACCCAACAACATGACTGCCAACAGCAACAACAGTATCAATAAACAAACGCCAGCAGAATCAACAACAACGGCAACAACGGCAACAACAGCAACAGCAACAGCAACAGCAGCAACAACACCAACAACAACAGCAACAGTAACAGCAACATCAACAACAACAACAATAACAACAACAACAACAACATCAACAACATCAACAACAACAACAGCAGCAGCAGCAACAACACCAACAACAGCAACAGCAACAGCAACAGCAACAGCAACAGCAACAGCAACGACGACAGCAACAACAGCAACAACAACAACAACATCAACAATAACCATCAACAATAAACATCATCATCAACAACAACAACCGTGACAACCACAACAACCACACCAACCACAACAACAACAACAACAGCACCCACAACCACAATCACAACCACGACCACAACCACAACCGCAACCGCAACCGCAACGGCCACCGCAACCACCACAACCACCACAACCACAACCACAACACCCACCACAACGACAACGATAACGACAACGACAACGACAACATCATCAACAACAACAACAACAACACCAACAGCAACAACAACAACAACATCAACAACAACAGCAACAACAACAGCAGCAGCAGCAGCAGGAACCAGAACATGAACAGGAGCACAGGCAGGAACAGGAACAACAACCACATGCTTAAACTTTTTCTGTCACATTTTCTGAATATACGAAGTCCAGTTTATGTGTATTTAGGGAAATTCTTCACATGGCCCTTGTGATAGTGATAGTGATGGCTTTCATGACAGTTACAGCAGTATGCGTGGCCACCACAACGACAACAACAGCAGCAGCAACCTGAAATTATATCCATGTTGGCAACTTCCTTTAAACTTGCTGTCACAACGGATGTGTGCTTGTTTGTTTGTGTTCACACAGCCTTGACCCCCGTTCAGCCACGTTTGGATAGTATCTACAAGTTTTTCACGATATATATGTACTTATATTTTTGCGTTTTTTTGTTTTGTTTATTTATTTATGTATATGTATGTATA
>CAJNJA010008404.1:0-15460 GCA_905231915.1 Symbiodinium necroappetens
AGCGCTTCGAGCAGCGCGCGCGGCGCCTGGCGGTGCGCGACGAAGAGGCGCCAGGCGAGGGCCCGGGCGCGGGCGGCGGCGTCTTGCGGGCGCTGGGCCGGGTCGGCGGGGTGCAGGCAGGGGGCGGGCATCAGGAACCTCCTCGCCGCAACAGCGGCTGTCCGTCGATCTTCTGTTCGATGCGCAGCAGGTGGGCGGTCAGACGCCGCTCCACCTCGCGCACGGTGTCGTTGGAGGCGTAGTGCTTGGCGACCTCCAGCTTGAAGGCGGCCAGCGCTGCCGATTGCGCCTGGTCGGCGTCGTCGGCCTGGTCGCGCAACGCCTCGATGGCATCCGTCAGTTCGCGCCGGATGCGCCAGATCAGCACGAAGAGCGCCGTGATCACCGGCACCTCGACGACGCCGATCCACCAGACCAGATCGATTGATTGCTGCGTCTCCATCTCTCTCCGATCTCGGGTTTGCGGGTGACAGGCGGTCTCAGACCTCGAAGCCCTCGGGCGGCGCCACCACGGCGGCCGGTCCGCGCCATAGGCGCCGGCCGGCGAAGGGGCGGCGCGGCAGGCGCACCGGCTCGGCCAGCAGGCAGCCGCTGACGGCATCCAGGCCGTCGTCGCGCTGGCCGCCGGCTGTTGGCCGCCACTCGCGCATCTCCCGCGTGAAGGGCGTGGCGAAAACGCTCTCGTGCGCCCAGAGGCCGCCGGCGGCGAGCAGGGCGTCGAAGGCCTCGACGATCCGCCGGGCCTTGGGGATGTGGCTGCTGGCCTCGACCACCGCGGTCGGCACCTGCATCTCCGCCAGCTCGCGGCGCAGCAGGTTCGGCAGGAAGCGGCCGACGCCGTTGGTCTCCAGCGTCACCGAGGGCAGGTAGCAGTCGCGCGCGAAGGCGGCGACCTGCCGGCACTGCTGGGTGGCCTCGTCGACCCGGTCGAGCAGCGCGGGGTCGTGCTGCAGATAAGCCAGGCGGTGCAGGTAGTGGCGGCCCTCGGCGTCGGTGAACACGCAGGCGACGACGCTGCCGTCGCCCTTGCCCGGGGCGCCGTAGGCCGGGTCCCACCAGCCGCTGGCCGAGACGAGCTGGCGCTCGCCCAGGGTCAGCCAGGCCTCGCCGTTGCCCTCGGCATAGGACAGCTCCTCGGCGTAGCGGCGCAGGCGGTCTGGGTCCAGGCGGGCGGTGGCCGGCGAGAGCGGCTCCAGCAGCATCTGGCTGGCGAAGCGGTTGGGGCCGGAGCGCGCGCGCAGCCGCGCGATCTTCGCGGGCGGGAAGCGCTCGGGCCAGGCGCTGCGGCCCTCGGTGTCGACGATCGGCAGCACCAGCCGGTGGAAGTCGGCCAGGAAGGGCCGGGTCTCGCCGGCCTCGCGGCGCGGGCTGTCGGCGTAGATGGAGTAGTAGCTGTGCGGCGTGCCGACGTAGAGCTGCAGGCCGTGCGGGCCGAGCACGAAGTCGATCTCGGCCAGGCGGGCGCGCAGCTCGGCGCGCTTTTCCGCGGTGTCGCAGGTGTTCGGCACCTCCACGTCGTCGCAGATCACCACGTCGGCGCGCGCGCCGGTGATGTTGCTGCTCACGCCGGCGGCGAGCATCGAGGGGTCGCGCAGCTCCCGGCCGCGGTTGATGGTGAAGCGCCCGGCCGCCCACTCCTCCGCCCTGTCCGGCTTGATGTGCCCGGTGAAGGGGTGGCGCTCCAGAATGTGCTTGACGTTGCGCACCATCTTGGTGGCCAGGAGCTGGTCGGCCGCGAGCACCAGAATCCGCAGGTTGGCGTCGACGAACAGCAGCCAGGCGCAGAACAGCCCCACGACGGTGGACTTGCCGGCGGAGCGGAAGGCCATCAGCAGCAGGGCCCGCCGCTCCTGGCGCCAGCCGTCTTCCAGCCAGCGCGCGATCCGCCGGTGCAGGCGCGGCATCTCCAGGCCCTGGCTGCGGTACCAGAGCATCAGGAACTCCTCGAAGCTGAGTCCCTCCATGGTTCACCGCCCCGGCTCGTCGGGCGGGTCGAGCTGGCTGCGGGCGAGCTCGCTGCGCGCCTCGGCCAACAGGCGGGTCAGGGCCTGTTCCTGGCTCTCGCCGGCCTCGCCGCCGGAGCTTTCCGACGCGGCGGCCTGCTGGAAGCGCTCGTCCTCCAGACCGCGCGCCAGCTTCAGCAGCGCCTCGATGTGCGCCAGCGCCGCCTTGCAGGCGGCCTGCTGGGCGGCGAAGGCGCGCGGCTCCTCGGCGCCCGGTTGAGCCAGCGCCTCGCGGTAGGCGGCGAGCGCGTGGTCGAGGGCGCCGGGCAGGGCGGCGATCAGCTCCTCACGCGGCAAGAGGACTTCGCGCGGCATGACGATGGGACTCTCCTTGGTCTTGTTTGCCGTTCTCGCGGGCTTGGCCCGGCCAGCGCCGGCCCTCACGGCAGCGGCGGCCAGGCCGGGTGGCTCTCCACCGCGTCCAGGGTCGCGACCGTGCCGGCGGCGACGGCGTCCTTGACCGTCCAGCTCGCCTGCCAGACCGGCTGGAAGGCCTGGGCGGCGGCGAGCTGGATCGCCGGCCACTCGTCGGCGCGCAGCGTCACCGCGCCGCTGTCGGTGCGGACGTCGATGGAGAGATCCGGCTGCCCGGCGGCCAGGGCGGCGTCGGAGATCGCCTTGACCTCGGCCCAGCCGCGGCGGTCGGCGGCGGTGGTGCCGAAGCGGTGAACCCCGCGCGCGTCGGCGAAGTCGTAGTCGAAGCCCACCGCCAGGCGGCGGTCGCGCGCGGCCTCGACGGCGCGGCGCAGATCCTCCGCCGTCGGCGGCTCCGGCGCGGGCGCGGGCGCCGGCTCGGGCTCGATCACCTCGTAGCCGCCGGCGTGCACCGCCGCCTCGACCAGCGGATGGGCGGTCGGCGCCGGCTGGCCGACGGTGGACGCGTGGGCCGCGACGGCGGCCTCGTGGGCGGCCACGGCGGCGGCGAAGTCGAAGTCCAGACGCGCGAGAAGAGCGCGGGCGATCGGCAGCATGGCTCAGGCTCCGGCGTAGATGATCTTGGTGAGGACCAGGGTGGGCTGGACGTTGTTGTGCGGATGGTCGAAGCCGGCCGGCTGTGTGCCGCCGAGGTATCCAGCGGGGTTGCCCCCGGCCCGATTTGTGACCGGCGAGAACGTGCTGACGGAAGGGACCGGGGTCTCAAACGCATGAGCGTGAGCGGCGAGTTCCGCAGCGGTCAGCGTATGCGTCTCGGCGCCGCCGGCCTCGCCCAGCGCGCCGCCGACGCCCTGTGGACGCGCCTGGGTCAGGCGCCCGGCGGCGACGCCGCCCATGGCGTCGGCGCCGGCGCTCACCCGCCCGCGCAGGTCGGGCAGGCCGAAGGTGGTCGACCCGTCGCCCGCCCCGAAGGTCTCGCCCAGCACCGCGAAGAGCTCCGCGTAGGTCGCACGGCTGACGTTCTGCCCGTTGCACAGCAGCCAGCCCGCCGGCGCGGCGGCGCCGGCGTAGTCGAGCAGACTGCCGACGGGCACGCGGCCCTCGACCGCGATGGCGGCGGTCGCGTCCGCGGCCGCCTGGGCGGCGTCGGCCCAGCCCTCGGCCGCATCGGCGGACTGCTGCGCGGCGGTGGCCGAAAGGCCGGCGGCGGTGGCGGCCTGCTCGGCGGCGTCGGCCTCGGCCGCCACCTCCTGGCTGACTTGAATCAGGTCGGCCAATCCCTCTGCCGTTGCGGGGGTGACGGGGGTCGGCCGCCCCTGCGCATCGAAGCCGAGCAGGGAGTTCGCGCGGGGCGCGGCGGCGGAGAGCTGGAGGTCGACCGGCGCGCCGCTCGGACTGAGGCGCAGGCAGTCGCCGAGGGTGGCGGAGACCTCCTGCAGCATCAGCGTCAGGCGGTCGAGCTCGGCGTTCAGCGCCGCCGCGCGCAGCTCGCCGGCCTGGGCGAAGTCGCTGCTGCGCTCGATCGGGGTGGCGCGCAGCAGCAGGATCTGGGCCCCGTTCGGCGGGGCGGCGTCGAAGGTGACGGTGCCGCCCAGACTCTCGCCGAGCCCGGTGACGGCGTAGGGCAGCTCGGCCGGCTGCTCGTCGATCCGCACCAGCAGGTGGTCCGCCGCCATGACGGGAAAGGGAAAGGCGAAGGCCTGGGCCGCGCCGTCGGCGACGTAGGCCACGCGCGGGCGCAGGTCGCCCACGATCAACTCGGTCATTGTTCGGGCTCCGGGCAGGGGGAGGGGGATTGGCGCGGCGGCGGCGCTCAGACGATGCCCAGCCGCTCGCGGGCAAGCTGGTCGGCGGTGTTCAGCAGGTTGATCCGGCGCCGGTTCTGGCGCGCCAGCAGGTCGGCCTGGTAGGCGCTGTTCTGGCCGGTGAGCTGCAGGTAGCGCCGGCGCTGCAGCTCGTAGGCGGAGAGCGCGCGGTCGTACGCCAGATTGCTCTGGAACTCGGCCTGATCCTCTTCGGCCCGCTCGGCCAAGGTGTCGCTGTCGCGCTCCAGACCGCGCTGGATGGCCGCCGCCGAGCCGCCCGCGAGGACGCCGCGCCCGGCCGCGTCGGCCGCGGCCGTGCCGCTGGCCAGGCGCAGCTTGCGGATCCGGTCGCGCTTTTCCCGCTCGAACTCGAGCAGGGACTGCCGGCGGTCGCGCGCCGTCCGCTCGTCCAGTGCCTGGCGCTGCACCTGGTAGGCCTGCTCGGCCGCGGCGTACTCGCGCCGGCGCTGGGCGGCCTGCATGCTGGCGACCTGGTTCTGGTACCGGGCCTGCTGCATCGACTGCAGCACGCCGAAGGCCGTCGAGGCGGCGGTCAGGATCGGCGTCAGGGGAAGTGCGGTGCCCATCAGTCGTTCACCTTCATCTCGTTGGTTACCGAAAGCAGGGTCAACGGCAGCGGCTCCTCGCCCTCGATCCGCCACAGCGGCCGGGGATCGCCGCGCCGCCAGCCGGTGCCGCGGATGCGCTTGTCGCCGGTGAAGCGCGGCGGCGGGGCGTCGAGCAGCGGGTCCGCGAAGCCGGCCAGGGGGATGGTCTGCCGGCCGTCGCCGAAGTCGACGGCGAGTTGGCTGCAGTCCTGCAGACGCAGCGTCGTCTCGATCGGTCGGATCGCCGCGGCCGGGTCGCGCCCCGTCGCGTTGCGGATCACCGGCGGCAGCGGCGCGATCTCGTGGCGGAAGCAGCGCCCGATCGCCACTCGTCTGGCCGGGGTGTCGAGCGTCACCGCGCCGGCGCTGACCACCGCTCGCCCCCGCGTGCGGTCGTCCGCGAGGACGCCCACCTCCTCGCCCTCCAGGTGGTCGAGGCCGGTCCAGGTCTGCACCGGCGTCTCGCTCTCGCCGGTGAGCGCCGCGTCGAGCTGGAGCGTCTCGTCCAGCAGCTCCAGACCGTGGCCGCCCGGCCGCGCGACGAGCAGCAGGGTCCGGCCGCCGGCGTGGGCCACGGCATGGAAATGCGCGCCCGCGGTCTCGCACAGGCTCCAGGCGGTGACCTGCTCCGCGCGGTACTGGGTCAGGCAGGCGAGCTGTCCGGCGTCGGTGACGGCGAACAGCAGCCGTCGGCCGCCGTCGTAGTCGAGGTCGCGGATCTGGCCGGCGAGGTGGCGCGCCAGCAGGGCCAGGTCGACGGCCGTGTAGGCCTGTTCCAGATCGGTGTAGAGGAACTCGTAGAGGCCCAGGCCGTCGCGACCGGCGAACAGGGTCGCACCGTCCACCACGATCGGCCGGAGATGGCGGTCGCGCCGCATGCCGATCTTGGTCTGGGGATCGGCTTCGACCGACGTCGGCGTCAGCGGCTCGCCGCGGACCGCCCACTCGCCGCTGCTGGTGAAGACCTGGAGATGGCGGCCCGAGGAGACGGCCTGGATGGCGTTGACCTGGTCGGAGAGCAGCGGGAAGTCGATCGCCGCGTCGTCCTGCCCCTCGTCGACGTCGAAGTCGAAGAGGGCGCCGGCGCGCGAGAGGAACAGGTGGTTGGGCAGGTCGCGCGTGCCGCCGATCACCAGGCGGTCCTTGTGGAAGACGACGCTGCGCGGCCAGCCGTGCTCGGCGGTCAGCGCCTCCTCGCCCCAGTCGCCGGTGGCCTCGCTATCGGCCAGCTCCTCCAGGCAAGTGGCGCTGGCCGAGCGCGGCCCGGCGACGGCGGTGATCTCGAGCTGGCGGCCCTTGATCTCGAAGCGGCTGCCCACCTGGGCGGCGCGAAAGATGTCCTTCGTGCTGGTCAGGGTGACGCTGCCGCTGGTCGCGCTGGGCGTGACCCGCGCGTCGCCGTTGGCGAAGCGGACGAAGGGCACCCGCTTCAGCGTGGCGCCGCCGGCGGCGCTGTCCTCGGCGAAGCTCCAGTCCTCCAGCCGCCAGTCGAGGGGGGCGTGGCGGACCAGCTTCTTGGGCGGTACCTCGGGATGGACCAGCAGCAGCGTGTCGGCGCTCTGCGTCCAGTCCAGTCCGTCCAGGTGGGCGGCGCCGAAGGGGCTGGCGATGACGGCGTCGGGCGCCCCCTCCTGCGGCAGGAAGACCCGGATCTCGCCGTCGAGCACGACGACGACGTAGGCCTGTTCGGCGTTGAAATCGAAGGGGATCAGCCGGCCCGGGCCCGGCAGGGTCGCCATGTGCCGCAGCCCCGGGCGGCGGGTGACGCCGCCGGTGGGGCGCACCAGCACGTTGCGCAGCCGGGCCGCGCCGTTGCCGTAGGCGCGCAGGTCGTCGCGCCCGTAGAGCTCGGGGCTCAACTCGCCGCCGGTGAAGCTGTTCTTGTGCTGGACGATCCGCGTCATGAGCCGCGCGCCTCGATCAGGGGGAAGTCCTCGAGCCGTGGCGGCGCGTCCTGCTGCGCGTCGATCTGCTTGGCGCGCAGCAGCTCCTGCTCGGCGAACTTCGTCAGGGCCTCGGCGCGCGCGGTGCTCTCGGTCAGCGGCAGGCAGAACTCGGCCGCCAGCCGCGCCACCAGCGCCTGGTCGAAGAAGGGCGGGAACTCGCGCTCGGCCGGACGGAAGAGGTAGGTCAGCACCGGTATGTCGAGGCTGCAGTGCAGGCGCCGTTCGGCGATGCGGTACTCGGCGCCGCGCCCGCGCATGCCGGTCCCCAGCGAGATGGCCCGCAGGAAGTTGGCCGGAAGCTGGTAGGCATAGGCGTAGTCCGCCAGCGGCTGCGCGGCGAGCCGGGCCAGACGCGTCTGGGCGGTGGCGAAGCTCCAGGGGTGTGTCGAGATCAGGGCGTCGCGCAGGCCCGGGTAGAGGGTGGCGCAGACCTGCGCCTCGGCGGTCGCCTCGTCGAACGCGCTGATCGGCCGCGCGCCCAGCTTGACCAGGGCGCGTCCGCAAAGCTGCACAGCCGTTGCGGCCATGGGTCCTGTCTCCTGTGTGGCAAATCGTATCGGCGCCGCCCCCCGCGCTGGGGGACGAGGTTCGCGGCCCGGCGCGGGGGCGGGAGCAGGAACGGCCCCGCACCGCCGGGGCGATGCAGGGCCGCTGCTCGCTCGTCCCCGGTTGTCCGGGGGCTGGTCGGGCGGTCAGTCGGTGTCGAGGCCGCCGAACACCGTCAGGTCGTCCACATCGACCGTGCCGCCGGCGTTGGAGGACACCAGGAAGATGCCGCCGCCCGGTGTGCCGTCGGTGTCGACGTTGGCCAGGATCATGTCGCCGACCCGGATCATGTCCGCGGCGGCATCAAAGTAGCCGGCGGTGTCGACCTCGCCGGCCAGGTCGGGGGTGGTGTAGTGCCAGAGCGTGAAGCCGTTGGCGTAGGCGAGCACGCTCAGCCCCTTGGACTCGAAGGCCATGGCTGTCCTGTCTCCTTCAGGGGGTGGATGAGACGGCCGCTTACGCCTCGGCGCAGGGCAGGGTGACCACGCCGGTGGCGTCGATCAGGCTGGCCCCCTGGCTCATCATGTTGTTGACGAAGTGGGCGGCGCGGTCGCCGTGCCAGGTGATGTCGGTCTTCACGTCCGCGCCGCTCGCGTGGCCGACGGCCGACTTGTGGTACCAGTGGCACAGCCGCGTGCCGGCCGCGGTCTTGGTCAGGCCGGAGTGGGGGATCCACAGGGTGCCCAGCCAGCGCTTGGCCTGGGTGCCCTTCCAGGGCAGCTCCTCCTTGCCGACGTAGTCGGCGTTGGCGAACTCCTGGATGCTCAGCAGCTCGGACCACTGCTTCCAGCCGATCACCGCGAAGCGGTCGCCGTCGTCGGGCACGTCGGCTTCGCCGAGCGCCTCGAAGGCGGCGAGCACCTTGTCGCGGGTCAGGCCCTGGGTGTCGTCGCCGACCAGATTGGTCGAGCTGTCGAGACCGGTGACGATCAGCTCGTCGGTCTTGCGGCCGAGCGCGTAGGCCCCGGCCGCCGCCACCACGTCGCGTTCGGCAACGTTGGTCTTCAGCTCGTCCATCTCGTCGACCCAGTCGCCGGCGTAGTAGTCGTAGAGGCGGCACTCCACCGGCTCGTGGTCGAGGCTCATGGTCGGCACCATGCCGTGGCGGGCCTTGGTCGAGGCCTCGCCCTTGCCGACCTTCTGGAAGGTGGTGGTGGCGCCGACGATGCCGCCCTTGGAGCGGACCGTCTGGCGCAGCTTGGAGCCCTGGCGCTGGTAGGCCAGGTGCACCTCCGCCTGGAAATGGCGGATGAACGACTGTTCGACGTCGTTCTCGGACATCGTCTCACCTCTTGGTGTCTGTCGGTTTGCGGGATGTGCGAGGGGCCGCCGGGCAGTTGTCGTCCGCGAGAGGACGGCCGTCGGGCGGCCGCGCGGCCCGCGGGCCCGCTCGGCGCGTTCGGCGCCGGGGGTTCTCCGTGGGCCGCGGCAAACGTTGGCCCGCGCTGGCGGGCGGCGCTGGTCGTTGGTAGACCGCGCAGGGAAAAAGCGGGAGGCCGCGCCCGCGGCGCAGCCTGGCCGGACTCGGGACGCCGGAGGGGAGCGGCGGCGTCCGAGGCGGCGCGGCGCGGGCGGGTCGTCGGGCGTCGGCGGACGACCCTGGAAGCGGCCTCCCGCCCGCCCGGCCGAGACCGCGCGCGAGGGCGGGAAGCGGACCCTTGCGCTCGGGACGGGCGGTACTCGGCCGGGGCGGATCTTGGACCCTGCGAGCCCGGCAGGCTGCGTTTCCCCGCAGCTTGCCGGGACCCGCTCTGCGGGGCCTTCGGCCCGGCTGCCGGGCTATTGCGGGAAGAGGCGCTTGAAGCCTTCGGTGACCTCGCGCACGACCGTGGGGTCGCGGTCGCGCCAGTAACGCGGGTCGGCCATCTTCTTCTTCAACTCCTCCTCGTTCGGGGCGGCGGCCTGCTCGGCGCTGCGCAGCAGGCTGGGCTCGCCGGAGGTCATCATCTTGTGCATGGCCAGCACGCCCTCGGCGGTGCTCGACAGGGCCTCGTAGACCTCGGGGGCGAGGGCCTTGCGGCCCCAGGCGGCGAGGCTCTTGGCCACCTCGGCCCATTTCTCCTCGCCGCCGAAATGGCCCACCAGGGCATCCATCTGCTGCTCGGCCTCGAAGGCGCTGGCCAGGTCCTCGATCGCCGGGATCAGCTTCTCGGCGGCCAGGTCGTAGACGAGCTGGACCTGTTCGGGGGTGAAGCCGGCCTGGTGGAGCCGTCGGTTCACGTCGGGGTCGACGGTGATGGCGCCGTTGCCGGGAAGCCGGGGCTGATAGGCCTCCGGGCTCTCGGGCACGCCGAGCGCCTTGCGGAAGGCCCGGCGGGTGCCCTCGTCGGCCTCGGCGCCCGGCACCTCGACCATCCGGGCCAGCTTGCGCTCCAGCTCGAGGTAGCTGCGCAGCAGCAGGTCGCTGCGCAGAGCGCCGGTCTGCGGGTCGCGGAACTTGGCCGGGATCTCGGGGGCGGCGCCGGGGCCGGAGCCCGAGGCGGACGGCGCGCCGGCGCTGGCGGTCTGGGTCAAGGTGTCGTTCAGCAGACTTGGGGTCATGGCGGTCAGAGCTCCTGCTCGGGGGACGAGGTTGGGGGGTGCATCGGGGACGTCGGCGCCGGCGTCTCCGTCGGCGCGGCGGGCTGACCGGTCAAGAGCGCCTGGAGCTCTGCCAGCAGTGCTGCCGGATCGCCCACCAGACCGCCCACCGGGCCGCCTGCCGGGCCGGCGCCTGTCGGCATGGGCCCGGCGGCCTGGCCGGGCGGCCGCAGAAGATCGCCCGGCACGCCCAGGATCTCGGCCGACCAGCGGGCGGCCCGCTCGCCATCGACCACGGCCAGCGCCTGGGGGCCGAGCTGGGCCGCCTGCTCCAGCCAGAACAGGACGTTGCCGAGGTCCTTGCGGGCCTGCACCTGGGCGAGCGGCGAGCGCTGCGCCAGGTCGACCAGCCGGCCGTCGATCGCGATCTCCGCGATCTCGCCGCGCCGGCGCAGGATCGACAGCGCCCGGCCGACCAGCGGCGTCAGCAGCTCCGCCTGCAGCCGCCCGAAGGTGGCGCCCAGCAGCCGGTTCATCTCGCCGGCCCGCTCCAGCACCTCGGTGGCGGTCATGCGCGGCGAGTCGACCGGCGCCAGCTTGTCGACCAGCAGCGCGTGGCGGATGCTGCGGCGCAGGTCCTCCAGGATGAGCTGCGAGACGTCGAACTTGCCGGCCGGCTGCAGCGGAGTAAGGCCGGCCGAGCCGACCGCCTTGGGGATGATGGTGCCCGGCTGCAGCCGGACCGAGGCCGGGTTGAGCACGCCGTCGTCGTCGGCCTGCCAGATGCCGGTCACGGCGATCGAGGCATTCTTCAGCGTCAGCTCGACGACCTTGTTCGCCGTCTTGATGTCGGGCAGCGCCTTCATCACCGGCGAGCGGCCGTAGATCTCGCCCGGCGCCTTCATCCAGCGGAAGTTCACGAAGGGCGAGTGGCCGAAGCGGCCGCGGGCGAGGACGGATCGCTCGCCGGTGCCGGCGTCGTCCGCCGTCTCTTCCAGCAGCGCCAGATAGTCGTAGGCCGCACCGTCCGGCAGCACGGCCTCGACCAGCGCGAAGCGCCGGTCCGGGGACTCTTCGGCCGCGGCCAGCAGGGCGGGCGGCAGCTCGGCCTCGGGATAGCGCTGGCGGAGCTGCGCGTGGGTCAGCTTGCTGCGCCGGAAGGTGGCGTCGAGCCGACCGTCGGGCCCTTCCTCCAGCACCGCCTCGCCCAGAGGCACGGCGGTGAAACGGAAGGCGCTGGGCGCACCCAGCGCAGTCTCCTCGAACAGCAGGCAGGCGGTGCCGACCGTGACCAGATCGAGGTAGCACTGATGCATCTCGACCGCGAAGTTGGAGCGGGCGAGGTGGCCCTGCAGCACCCGCTCGGCGCTTTCCAGAAGCGGCGCGAGCCGGCCGCTTTCCGCCTGTGTGACGGCGGGCCCCGGCGTCAGCCCGAACCAGCGCGACCAGGGCGGCGTCAGCTCGGCCAGCAGGCTGGCGGCGAGCTGCTCGACCGCGTCGGCGGCGGTGGAGTCGAACAGGCGCTCGGTCTTGCGTTCGCCCGCCGGGCGGGCGGCGAGGGCGCCGTCGCGCTGTGGCAGGGCGTAGGCGTAGCACTGATCCCAGTGGCTTTCCCACGCCGTCCGGCGGTCCTTCGCCTGGCGGAAGCGCCGTAGCACCGTCTCCGGCGCGACGGGGTCCGCTCCAGCGCCGGGTGGGCGTGCATTGGCGAGGATCGGCGACATCGGCATCTACTCCCCCAGCAGGGTCTTGCGGCGCGGTCGCCGCGCGGCTTCGGCGAGGAGCCCGCGGCGCGAGGTTGCGATGGTCGCCGAACGGCCCAGACGGCGCCGCTCGCGACTGCGGCGCTCGGCCTCGGCTTCCGCCCGGGCCCGCTCCTCGGCGCGCGAGGGAGCGACCTGCGGCTCCGGCGGCGGTGGCGGTGCGGGCAGCGGCGGCGGGGGTGGCGGGGCCGGCGGTTTGGGAGGAGAGAAAATTCCCATATCTTGCGGTCTCCTTCTGCCGCTTGCCGCGGCAACGCAAAAAGGCCCGCCGCGGCCAGGCCGGGCGGGCTGTCGAAAGGGTCGGGGGCGTGGCCTCGAGAGGCTTCGCTCCAAGACTCTGCGGTCGTTGGATTTATCTGGGTTTGCCGGGCGAAGCCGTGGGCCGCGCAACGCGGTCGCTGCGACCCCTGGGCACACTTCGGGCACGCTCGAGTTCCTGTGTAGACGGCAGAGAACATAAAGTCAACAAATTTTTTCGCGCCGGGGAGATTTTCTTGAGGTGCCGGTAGAGGGCGTAGGGCGTGACCACCAGGGGGGCGTGCAGACCGAGCGCGCGCTTGACCGCTTCGACACAGGTGTAGAGGCACGGGCCGCTGCGGCCGGCCCCCTGGTCGGGCGCGATCTCGGCGGCCACCACGCGATAGCCGGCGCGGGTGAAATGTCGGATCAGGCCGGCACGGTCCGTCCCCGGCAGGGGGCGGACCTCCAGACGATTGCAGCGAGGGTCGAGCAGCAGCCAGCCGCCACCCGTCGGCAGCAGGCAGAAGCAGTGGCGGAAACCCGGCTTCAGCCAGCGCAGCCAGACGATCTCGCTGCGCCCGGTGAAGCAGACCAGGGCGGACTGCGGCGCGGGCCGCGTGCGGCGTCTCAGTCCCATGGGGCGAGGCGCTCCGCGTCAGCCCTGGGCGGCGTGCCGGTCCGGCAGCGCGCTGCGCAGGATCCCTTTGGCCCGAAGCTGCGGTGCCATGGCATGCAGGGCCTCGGCCCAGAGGCGCGCCGCGTGGCCCTCGCGCGGGGCATAGGGGTCCGGCGGCAGGCCGCGGCGGCCGTAGTGGCGCAGAACCAGTAGGTGGTCGCGCTCGATCCGTCGCGTGCGCAGCAGCCGGTCGAGCAGGCGCAGGATGTCGGCCGGCTCGCAGGGGCGCGGCGGGCCGCCGCCGAATTGGCGGCTGTAGTGGGCACCGTCTTGAATCGCCTGGCGGGTCGCCATGAACCAAAACCAGACGTCTTCAACGGTCTCAAAGGGCTCTGGGCGGGCCTGGGTTGGTGCGGGGCCCCGACGCTGGCGGGTCATACCTGGCTCCTGAACTGCAATTTTTAGACGAGAGAAGGTTTTGTTATTTGCGTCGGGCGCGAGTATGTACGCACTATGTTCTTCCCAGCAATAGGAATATGATCTCTTTCCTGCTGCGCGCGGCCCAGCGAGGGGAGATGCTTTAACCATGCTCCGCCATTCCGATGTGTGGCACGCACTCGATGCACTGGCGCAACGCCACGGGCTGAGCCCTTCGGGCCTGGCGCGCAAGGCGGGACTCGACCCCACGACCTTCAACAGGTCGAAGCGGGTGACGGCCGAGGGCAAGCGCCGTTGGCCGAGTACCGAATCCATCGCCAAGGCGCTGTCGGCGGTCGGCGCCTCGCCGGCGGAGTTCATCGGGCTGATCGGCGACGGCAGCGTGGACACCCTGGCCCCGCGACTGCCGGTCGTGCTCGCCTCCCGCGCGGCCGCGACGGAAGACCCGTCCTTTGACGAGACCGGACGGCCGGCCCCCATGACCAGTCGCGAGATGCTGTTCCCGCGTCTGGAGGACCCGCATGCCTTCGCCCTGGAGATGGATGGGGACGGCTTGGCGCCGCTCTATCCCCGCGGCACCCTGCTGATCGTTTCGCCGGCGGCGTCCCTCGGCGAGGGCGACCGCGTCGTCGTGCGCACCCGGCAGCGGGGGCTGTGGGTCGGACTGCTGTTGCGCCAGACCCCCGAGGGCATCGAGTTGCGCGCCTTCGACCAGGCCGCCGACCGGCACCGCCTGGCGCAGGAGGACGTGATCTGGATGTCGCGGATTGTCTGGGCCAGCCAATAGCCCGGCAGAACGGCGCCCGCCCGGTCGGCGATGCAGACGCACCGCTCCCCGCCCCGGCCGCTCCCAACCCTTGCCGCTCTCCGCCCCGGCCGCTCCCCGCCCGAGCTGTGCGGCGTTGCGTACGCTGCCGCCGCCGTTATGCTGACCGGCAGTTGCGAGGCAGGCGGGTAGGGGCGCCGGCACCCGCACGCAAGACAACCGGCAAGAAGCGAGGACGGCGATGACCGCTTGGCATTTCTTCGAGGGACAGTGGCACGAAGGCAATCCGGCGATCATGGGGCCGATGTCCCATGGCTTCTGGATGGCCTCGACCGTGTTCGACGGCGCCCGCGCTTTCGAAGGCGTGATTCCCGACATGGACCTGCACTGCGCGCGCCTGAACGCGTCGGCCAGCGCCTTCGGCCTGAAGCCGCTGCACAGCGAGGGCGAGCTGCTCGAGTTGGTCACCGAGGGGCTGGAGAAGTTTCCCAAGGGCGCCGAGCTCTACGTGCGGCCGATGTACTGGGCCGAGTCCGGCTTCGTCGCTGCCGACCCGGAGACCACCCGCTTCTGCCTGTCGCTGCACGAATCGCCGCTGCCCGAGCCCAACGGCTTCGCGGTGACCCTCAGCCCCTTTCGCCGCCCGACCCTGGAGATGGCGCCGACCAACGCCAAGGCGGCCTGTCTCTATCCCAACAGCGGCCGCGCGCTGCTGGAGGCCAGGAGCCGCGGATTCGACAACGCGGTGCTCTGCGATGCGCTCGGCAACGTCGCCGAGCTGGCCACCGCCAACATCTGGCTGGGCAAGGACGGGGCCGCGCACACGCCGGCGCCCAACGGCACCTTCCTCAACGGCATCACCAAGCAGCGCACCCAAAGGCTGTTGGAGCAGGCCGGCATCAAGGTCTTCGAGCGCACCTTGACTTGGCGCGACTTTCTGGAAGCCGACGAGGTCTTCTCCACCGGCAACTACGGCAAGGTCATGCCGATCATCCGGGTGGAGGATCGCGAGCTGCAGCCGGGCCCGCTCTACCGCCGGGCCCGCGAGCTCTACTGGGATTGGGCCCACGACGGCTCGCCCCGCTGACCCGGCGGCGACCCCTGTGGCGGGTCGCTTCGCGGCGGCCGTCGGCGGTTAACCAACGGTCAAGGCCCGCCGGGTTTTAGTGCGCCCGTATTCGGCAATCAGTTAGACGGGAGCCCCGGCGTGGCCAACCTCGACATGGACGGCCCTTTCGATTTGAACCGCAGCGCGGTGATGGCGACCGTGACCGAGCCGCTGCCCGGCACCTTCGCGATCGGCCACAAGGACAAGAACGGCCGGTTCCAGGTTCAGTTCGTCGGGCGGGACGACCATAACCTGGCGGCGGCGCTGCTGCAGGCGGTGGGGCGCGGCGTGGGCAAGCCCGGGCTGGTCGGCCGCATGTTCGGCAGCAAGCTGGTCGCCAACGCCTTCAAGTTCTCCTACGCCAACTCGGTGCAGGCGGCCTACGAGAAGCAGTGCCGCAGCTTCCACACCTTTGGCGAGACCCGCAGCCTGGAAAACGAATCCCACCCGGCGCCGCCGCCCGGCTCCGGGCTGACCTGCCCGGTCTGTCGGCAATAGCGAAACGCCGGACCAGGCGCCGTGGGGCGCGTGGTGAGTCCGGGGCTTCACGCGACCGCCGGGCCCGCTACCCCTGCGCCAGGTCCTCGCCCGCCAGCGCGCGGGCAACCAGGGCGCGGCTTTCGGCCAGGCCGTAGAGGGCGAAGAAGCTGCCCAGGCGCGGGCCCTGCTCCTGGCCCAGCAGCACCTGGTAGCAGGCCTTGAACCAGTCGCGCAGGGAGGGGAAGG
>CAJNJA010008405.1:0-15053 GCA_905231915.1 Symbiodinium necroappetens
TTAGGGGTGTAGGGGTTTAGGGGTTTAGGGTTCAGGGGTTTAGGGGTTTAGGGCTTTAGGGCATTAGGGGTGTAAGGGTTTAGGGGTTTAGGGTTCAGGGGTTTAGGGGTTTACGGGTTTAGGGGTTCAGGGGTTTAGGGGTCAGGGGTTTAGGGGGTTGGAGGGAGGGGGGGGGGGGTAGCGGCCGTCTTCCTAAAGTCTACACCCCTGACCTTCTGAATCAGAGAGTGTCTTGGAATGGGGTTCAAGGGTTTACGAGTATTAAAATGCTAGTGGAAGCCTTAACCGTTTGCAAAGGGTTTTGGGGCACAACACAGTCGAACACTATTTCGAAACCCTTAAGGAACTAGTACTAGCAACTACTCAGGCCTTCCTGTACGTTTTGCTTCTCCTGTAGACAATGATGGTTATCAGGCCTCTGTGGGGGCGGGGGTTTTAGCCTTTAAGGTCTAGTGGCGGTTGTTTATTCCCTATAGTCTCCATTGTAGTTCCTTTTGTGGGTTACCCATAGGCCCCTAAGTAGTTCCTTTCTGGGATTACCCTATAGGACTCTAACTAAATATAAACCATAAAAAGGAACTACCTAGGGGCCTATGGGTACCTTTTAGGTTTCTAAAAATATAACACTGGGAACTACAGCGCGGGACCGAGGGTTCGGGCAAGCCCTAAAGCCCAAACCGCGAAAGCGCCCGAACCTAGGGTCCGACTCAAAGAGCTTGGAAAGAACCCTACCGGTTCCTTTTTGTGGTTTAACCAACTCTATCCCTAAACCCTAAACCCTAAACCCCTAAACCCCTAAACCCTAAACCTTGAACAAGAAGGGACCTTGGCTCTCAACCCTAGCTTCCTACCTATAGGCTCCATTGCAGTTCCTTTTGTTGGGTTTTCACCAAGTTTACACTAAGGATCCTAAAAGCTAACCCCCAAAAGGAACTACTATGGAGACTACAGGTACATTTCTGAACCTGAACAACCCTACACCCTAACCCACTTCACGACATCGCCCACACCACTCAATAAGCTCGGAACTGGAAGCACCTCTAGGATGCCCCATAGTAGAGTCTATGGCAGAAATGGCCATCTAGGGTTGGGGTTGGGGGCATACTAGTGCTGAGGAGAACTTCGCCACCATGCTCATCAGCCGCAATTCAACCCCACATTGCATGGCCGCCCATACTGACATCATTGTCATCATCTTTGCCAGCCACACGGTCACTATATTCAACACTGTCTCCACCATGATGCAAAGTGTTGCCATCCAACATCAACGCCTTCATCTTCTTCGATCCTCCTTAGTTCCGTCCTTGTGTTCGTGTTCTTCGTTGGTGCAGAGGCAGTATACGACTTGAGCAGCAAAATCAGCGTCACCATCATCAAAAACCACAATACGATCATCATCAGCGTAAGCATGATTACAGCAGTATTCATCATCGCTGCATGGCATTGGCATCATGGTTGCTACCTGCATCCTCTCCCGTCATCACAACCATACCTAATCCCTGTCCCAATCAGCAACAGATGGAACAGTATACACACATCATCATCCTGTTTAGCCTTGCCACCGCCCCGGCCGCCGCCACCCCCACCCCCAACCCCCGCCCCCACCAGCACCCGCACCAGCACTAGCACCACCACCACCTCCACCCACCACCACGACCACCACCCACGGAGCCATTGTTGCAGGACCACCTCATGATGTGCCGGTGTGAAGTTGAAGAAGCTTATCAATTATGATGGTAATGTGAGAATTGTGAAAATGGTACAGAACACGAAGATGATGGCTATGTTAACAGTGATGTGATAATGCTGAAGAAGAAGTGGAGAGGAGGAGGAAGAGAAGGAGGTTTCAGAACAGTTTGCGTTTTTTTCCGTTGCCAGGCTGTTGTTGCTGTGGAATGGAAGCCTTCTTCTAGCTCAGGCCCGGCACGAAATCTGTGACCTGGCGTTGAGGGTTTAGAGTTGACGGTTTTCCACTCCTATAATAGAGGCCCAGTCACCCTTGCGATGGGGCAGTTACCGTACTACCAGTCAGAAAGAGGCTTTACATGGGCCCTGCGACAGTAACCTACTATGTAAGTAAGTGGGCTTTCCGGGTTTCTTTACCTATTGTCCGGGGTGGGGGGGTTCGATAGTTGGCTCTGAGAGCATTGGCTTCTTCAGAGCGCATCCCATGTTCGTAAGTTGTAAGTGTGGTAGGCGGCGCAAGCCAGGGTAGTAGTTTTCGCAATGCACTTATCGTAGAATATCATATACTATATCCCAAGATTCCAACAATAAAGGCCTTTGCTTTGGAGTTCGAGTTCCCATTACGGCGTGGACTTGGACATTGCAGTCAAGATGTTCAAGCCGAGGGGCGTGAGTCGCGATCCGAGTCTACCCAGATCTTCCATTGTCAAGGAATCATAGTTTTTAGGGGTCCTACTGTTGATGATATAAATCCTGCATTACCTTAAAGACCCTATACTATGGGAATTACGGTATATTCCTTATTCTGGGTAATGCAGGATTTAGATCATCAACCCGTATTATGGTTTAAATGTTTGAAGGCATACCATAAGGGACCAAGTAGTCCTTATTTATGGTTTTGGGTACCCATAGAGGCCCCAGAGTCCTTAAATAATGAGTACTCGGACCCTCAGGGATATTCCTTAACTAACGGATCTTGGAAGATCTGGGGACCCTAAAGGCCAAACCCTTGACTTTGATCCCTTGTAGATTCTCTAGAGGAATCTTAAACCTTATGTCATATAAACCCCCAAAGAAACCCCCTAAGTGGAAGCTCCCTGGGCAGTTACACGGAGTTTGACTTTTGCGCCCGTCGTTACCACCGACCAAGCCTCCCCACCACATCCATATGGGTAGTTTTCTAAATTAGGGTCCGTTTTTGGATCCCTTTCATAGTGGTGCCATGCTATATTGGGATCCGAAAAGGGACCCTAATTTGGGGAACTACCCAAAATAGCTGTGATGTCCACCTTAAACTCCTGAAGCCCTACGGCCACAAACTAAACCCTCAACACCTACATTTAACAAGTGCCTTATGCCTGTTTCCTCATGTACTATGCCCTGAAAGGTAGGTCTTTACGGGGTTTCTTCAGCTAAAGCCTCTGATATCCCATCCCCGGTTCGACTTGGAGGCGGCGTCGGGTCCATGCTGATGTCCGCCAGCCAGGACTGGCAGTGCTCGCGGTTTAGGGTTGTTGGGGTTAGGATTTTTTTGGGTTCATGGAGGTTCAGGGTCAAGGGTTTAGGGTTTAGGGCTTTGGGTTTTGGGGGTTTAGGTTTTCTTTGGTTCAGTGATTCAGGGTGTTTAAAACGGTTGTGGTTTGGTTTGGGGTTAGAAGTAGGGTCTTGGGGTTGAGGGGTTTAAGATTTCAGGGTGCAGCGAGGTTCCTACTTAAACGGAACAGTAGCCGAAGAGAAATACGGGTGTTTAAAGTTAAAGCTCCTTAAAGGGCTTCTTAGGGCTTGAAGGGCGCGACAGGGTTCCCACAGTGTTTTTATTTGGTTGTAGACAGATCTGGGCGTCTGACTGGCGTTGGCAACAATAGGGTTCACAAGCCGCACAGGTTTTCCTTTTCTTCTTCAAACGATTGTGTCAAACGTCACATCCTGTCCTAGGGTTGGGGGCTTAATGGTTGAGGGTTTAAGTTTTAGGGTTTGGGGCCCTGACCCCTAAACCCTAAACCCAAGGTTGAGACTTTAGGGTTTACGGCTTCGGCACAAAGAGATTCTCGAATTCAACGCTCTAAGCGTGTCCCCCACTTCTGAGAGGCAACAAGCCCGGGGGTTTAGGGTTTAAGGGTTTAGGCCGCTTAGGGGTTTAGCGTTGAGGGGTTTAGCGCTGACATTGAGGGGTTTAGGGGCTGAGGGGTTTAGGGTTTAGGGGTTGAGGGGTTGAGGGGTTCAGGGTTTAGGGGTTTAGGGCTTTAGGTTTTAGGGGTTTAGGGTTCCGGGCAGTAGAGAATCTGAGAAGGTAGCCGTTAACCTTTTTGCGGCATTATAATCCCCTAAGGGTCCAAGTACTCATTATTTAAGGACTTTGGGGCCTTTATGGGTACCAAAAACCATAATTAAGGACTACTTGGACCCTTAGGGATCCCTTTGTAATCCCCAAAAACTAACCTTTAGTTTCCCCAGGCACTGGACAAGTAGGGAACCTACTGGTCATTTACCACTCCCTAAACCCTAAACCGTAGACCCCTAAACCCCCGAAACCCTGAACCCTAAACCCCTAAACCCTAAACCCTAAACCCCTAAACCCAACCCCTAAACCAAAAACCCTAAAATCCTAAACCCCTTAAACCGTAAACCCCAACAGTCGCAAGGGCGGCCCTTGGTGGCCCCCAAAATCTGGCCCCGACACTCCCCTGACCCTAGACTCCAGCCCTATAGGCACTCCACCAAAAATGTCCCAAAACCCAAAAACCCCTAAACCCCTAAACCCTGAACCCTAAACCCTAAAGGCCCTTAACCCAAAAACCCCTAAACCCCTAAACCATGAACCCTAAAGGCCCTTAAAGGCCCTAAAGGCCCTAAAAGGGCCTGAAAGGCCCTACCAAAAAAAGAGAGCCGTAGAGCCCTTAAACTTTCCAAGCTAAGAAGGGCTCAACTGAAGGTCCCGAGACCCTAAGCCCAGATTTTCCAATGTCCCTACTTAACCAAGGAATATGGGTAGTTCTCTAAATTAGGTTCCCTTTTTGGGACCTTCTTTATATGGGTACCGTACTATATTGGGGACATCAAATGGGACCCTATATACTTAGCTAAGGAAGGTACCTTAAGCCTAAGGCTCAAAATAAAACGAGAGCCTGAAATATAGTATGGCCTCTGGGCCGGAAAAGAGCCTTAGGGTCTTTTTATTAGGATCCCGACTACGAGCCAAGGTATATTCCTTAATTAAGGGGTTTTGGAAGATCTGGGAAGTTCTAAACAAGCCCTAAACCCCTAGTCTAGACTAGAATCCTTACCGATCCCATTAACGGATCCCTAAACCCTAAATCCCAAAATCACTCGAGGATGGGTTTCTGAAGGTCTGGCGCTACGAAGAAAAGCCCGGCCAGCCGCGAGCCCAGCGAAACCTCAGGGAGCCCTTCTAGTGTAAGGCTCGTTAGGGCACATGGCCTTTCGGGTTTAGGGTTCAGGGTTTTTAGGGTTTAGGGGTTAGGGTGCAGGGTTCAGGGTTTAGGGGTTTAGGGTGCAGGGTTTAGGGTTTGGGGTTTGTGTAGGGCTCGTCAAATTGTTGAGTTGACAAGTTTACAGGGCCTTTAGGGGGGTGATTTGCGAGAGTGTTCTTCCGTGAATGCAGTTCAATATAAGACACGTTTATCTAGGTTCAAGAGTCTCTATAAAGCTTCTAAACTTCTAAACCCTTTAATCCTCACAACCAAAGTTACCAAAGGTTCATAACAGGGTGATCGGGTTCAGAGCTTTTCTGTTTGAGCGAGGGTCCCTTGGCAAGTCGTCCTTCTATCTCTTCTTGAACCTCCCTTAATCACCCTAAACCCTATAAACCCTAAACCCTAAAAGCCCTAAAACCCTAAACCCCAAAACCCTAAACCCCAAACCCTAAACCGTGCTGCAGTGCTTTTCTTTTGGAGGGGTGGGGGCCTGAAGGATGTTAGAGTCTTGGTTTCATTCGGGTTGATGATATAAATCCTGCATTGCCCAACATAGGGAATATACTAACCATAAATCTCATAGTTTAGGGTCCTTAAGGTAGTGCAGGGTTTCTATCATCAACAGTAGCTGTTGTTGAAAGCCGTGTTGTCTTTGAGGGTTTGTTAGTAATATACAATGCAAGCCTAAATATGTTCTTTAGGGTTCCTTGAAACAGCAATAGGTGTACACAAATGCCCCAAGATTCTATCTAATTAGTTGAAGCTCCTGTATCCGCGCAATTCAATGAATACTCCGGAATCCGGGGATACATGCCAGTCTCCTGGTTGAAGCACTGGGCTCACTGGGGACTCTTATGATTTAAGATAAAGGCTGCAGGTTCAGGGTTCTCTTTAGCTTCCGCCCTCAACCCTAAACCCTGAACCCTAAACCAACCCTAGACCAGAAGCCAAAGGAAAGCCAAAAAGTAGGTGAACCCTACACCCTCAACCTTCGACCCTACCTAGACTCCAAAGAACCTATCCTTCTTATGAGTATTTCATAATAAGGAACCCTAAACAAGGAGGGTCTTAAGGCTCCAGGTAAATTGTAAGCCCTGAACCCGAAACTCTACACCCTACACCGCACTCCGCAGTTGTCAATCCTCAGCCGTGGGTTCTGTTTGTGAAGGCTCGTTGGGACGACTTCCACAGCAGGACCGCTCCGACAGGCAGGTTCATGGTTCCCTGGCTTCTTGTTACGGGATTTAAATTAAGTAACCATAATAGGGATCTATAGTCAATGATATGGTTTCATTATTATGGTTTCTTAAATTAGAACCTTCAACAAGAACCCGGTTCCTTTAAAGCCAGTCGCCTTTTAGGTTCATGCATGCGTGCACGCATACACATCAAGATGTCTATCTGGCTAGCCAGGTACAATTCCTAGACCCCGAACCCGAACCCCAGACTCTAACCCCCAGCCAGGTTCAATTGGACCCTAGACCCTAAACCCAAACCTCAAACTCTAATTCCTAAAGGCCCTTAATCCTAAACCCCAAGGCCCCTGGACCCTAAACCTTAAAACCGTGGCAACGTCTCGCTCTCTCGGCTCTGCCCAGAAGTCGGGATGCCATGGATCCTAAACTTTAAAAGCCCCAAGCCTAAGGCTCTAAACCCTGCAGACCCTAAGCCCGCAACACTGAACCTTTAGCCCGAACCCAAACCCAAAGGCTCAACATAGCCCAAAAAACCTCTACATAGTATGGCCTTTGGGCCCAAAAGCCCCAAAAATGTAAGTCCTCAGAGCCTTAGGCAAAAGAATCCCAGTCTCATCGCTTCCTAAAGCCTAAACCCGAATCCCTAAACCTATTCCCTAAACCCTCTGCAGCTGCTGTAGTAGGCCGGGGCGATTCTTGCAGCCTGCCGGAACCTCAGCTTCGCTGTGATACCCAGGGCTTCAGTCTCTCTGAGGCCCTTAGGGTTTGTAGGATTTAGGGATTAGGGATTGGGGATTAGGGTTTAGGGTTTGGGGATTAGGGATTAGGGTTTAGGGATTAGGGATCAGGGTTTAGGGATAAGGAACTAGGGTTTAGGGATTAGGGATTAGGGTTTAGGGTTTAGGTTTTGGGGCTTAGGGTTTAGTTAGAGGCCCACGGGATTTATGTTGGGCTTATACTTGGGGTAACTCCATTTAGGGCACTTATAACTCTACTTATATCCTACTTACTAAGTCCCCTGGGCCTCTAAGTAAGGATGGGTCAACAACTTTCTCGCTGGGGCTCGGATTGCTGCAGCCAGCGAGATGGGTGACATTGAAGGAGCTGGGTGGTGCAGGGTTTAAGGTTTTGAACCCCAAACCCTAAACCCTGAACACAGAACCCTAATGACATCGAAGGAGTCGCTTCTATCTTGGAGTTTATGGTGCAGGAGACCGTGCCACTTTACGACATCCACTTCTCTTCAGCGATCAATGCCTGCAAAAACTCGAACCATGCTAACCGCCACAGGGTAGCCATGTATTTCTTGGACAGCATGCTGGGGAGTGGCTTGCAGCCGAGCATTGTCACTTTCGCCAACTTAGTTGGAGCGCACCGACAGGCTCCGCTGGATGAGCTTGAAGGAATCATGTCGAAGATGAACCACCACGGCGTTATTCCCAACGAGGTGTTTACGGAAGCCTTCTTGGGTGCTGTGTTTGAGGGTCGTCTCACGGCGGCCTGGACGATGAAAGACGTCCGCAATCGGCTGAAAGAAACAAGCAGGGACAGGCTGAGGGTAGCAAAGTTGTTTCTGCAAGATGTTCGGGCTCGAGGTGTCCGGCTGACAAGGCTAAGCACCTTGACCGAGCAATACCTGCAGAAGCAGACCCTGCTTCGAGACAAGTGGCAGCCAAAGGACATCCACGCACGAAAGGGTGCAACTTGCCTTTTGTCAGGTCTGCGTGACATCCATAGTGGGGATGGTCTTACGACCTTTCACAATAAAGGCTCGGCAGCTGTGAGATAAAGATAATTAGCCCGGATCCTGAGTACCCGTTGCCCACGACTTGTGACTTCAACCCACATGAATCCGAACGTCCATTAGCCTTGTTGGTAACACCAATTTCGGATAGATCACCAAAGCACTTCCTCTCAGGGCTCCTTTAAGGGGTCCTTTAGGGGTCCCCTTAAGTGCCCCACTCCGTCTGCGATGTAAACCAGCTGCGAGCCTAAGTGTCGACTTAGGCGCCGTAACAATCAAAATCAGGTTCTTTGGTATACTAGGGCATGATTACGAAGGACTGGTCCTAGTACCGAATTCAGGATTCTATGTTACCCTCCTCTCTGGCTTTGGAAGTTGGGCATTGAGATAGTTCGAACTCTAACTGTCACTGTAGGAATCGTACGGGTAGTTCTCTAAATTAAGATTTTTGTTTTGGGGTCCTTTATTTAGAAGGGTGCCGTACTGTGTTGGGGACCTATCAAAAGGGACCCTAATTAGAGAAATACCCATATAGGATAGGGCTTTAGTCCAGCGCCATCCATGACGACACGGCAAGAACCCCCAGGCAGACCAAGCCAGACTTGGGAGTGAACCCTGTTTAAATCGTACCCCAAAATCGCTTAAACAAGAAATAATTCTATACCTTAGATCACAAATATATGAGTACTTTAACTCACAAATTAATCTGAGGGCTCCCACTTTCATTGAAGGTATATTTCTTCATGAAGGGAAGTTTGGAAGGTCTGGGTCGTGGGCCCTTGAAGACACTTCTGTACCACGTCGGCCGGTAGTAGCCTCTGGACCTCTTGTTGTGCGGGCTCCTTATTACGAGTAGTCTGCATGCGGAATTGTCATGGAGTCGTCGGAGTTGTGGCATCGGCCCTTCCAAACTATACTTGTTCAAAGGTCTTTCCGAGCTCGCACCCAAGGAGTAGCCGTACAGACTATTGATCCTCTGCTGAAACATTGACGAGCCTCTCCTGAACACCGAAGCCCAAGCCTGGCAACCAAGAGCCCCTAAATCCAAGTACCTGATAATCATAGACTCTCCCACATGGGTAGTTCCCTAAATTAGGGTCCCCTTGTAGGTCCCCAATATAGTGCGGCACCCTTCTAAAAAGGACCCTAAAAGGGACCCTAATATAGAGAGCTACCCTTTGCTAAACCCAAGTACGGCGCATGTGGGTCCTTTGAAACCTTAGGGTGCATGCAATACGATGTAAACGTAAGCAGTACCATGCCTCAAACCCGGCTTTCAGCACACGCACTCAAACCCATAACCCTAGCTAAACCCCGACCAAAAGAGGTGGACTCTCAAGACTCAGGGCTCTAATCTTAAATCCGTAAACCCCATAGTAAAGGGCCTTTGATGATTGGAATAGGGCTTGGGAGGGTGCATTAGACTATAACTATAAAACGTAAGGATGCCTCACGAAAGCTACTGCTGCTCAGTCATAGCGTCCGAGAGCACCCCAAATCCTCAGAGTAACTCTTGAAGGAACCATCTTTTAAGGAACCGTTATCGGGATCCTTTACGGAACCCTTTAGATGAGCCATTTAAAGAGGAATCCTCTAAAGGGGGTCACAGGAACCCTTTGGAACAACCCTTTGAAGGAACCCTAAGCCCCAAGCCGCCCTAGAGTCCGAGAGCCCCTAAACCCTAAACCGTAATCCCAAAACCCTAGAAACCCTAAACCCTAATCCCAAAACCCTAGAAACCCTCAACCCTAAACCCTATAAGCCCTATAAACCCTAAACCCTATAAGCCCTATAAACCCTAAACCCTCAACCCTATAAACCCTATAAGCCCTAGAAACCCTCAGCCCTAAACCCTAAACCCCCGCATAAGGTCAGGAACTGCCCTTCAGCACCACAGGGAGGCGTCTCTTTCCCGTGGGCCCACGGCACTTGGCCGTGCCCTGGTGCGACTAAGGAGCGGAGAACTTAGGGCCCTTTATGGTTCAGGGTACAGGGTTTTAGGGTTCTACAGTCTGTAGGGTTCAGGGTTTAGGGTTTCTTTACGGTTCAGGGTAGCGTTTTAAGTTTTTGAAGGGTTTACGGTCTACAGGGTTCAGGGGTTTAGGGTTTAGGGCCTTCAGGGTTCAGGGTTAGGGCCCTTTGTGGTTCAGGGTGTAGCGTTTTAGGCTTTTGAAGGGTTTGCAGTCTATAGGGTTCATGGGTTTAGGGCTTAGGGCCTTTAGGGTTCAGGGTTCCGGGCTTATATTGGGAGCAGGCTTTGATGTTTAAAGGTTTATGGTTTACAGGTGGAGGGTTTGGGACACAGCGAAGAGGCGAGGGCTCAGGGCTGAACGATAGCAAGTTTTGTGTGAGTTTTTTGTGTGAGGGGGGCGGGTGTGTGTGTGTGTGTGGGGATTTAACACTCCAGGGCGTGGAGGTGTTTGGGCCCTTGTATATACAATATACTGTGTAGTATACTTATGTATACATGTATGTATATGTATATATATATACCGAAACATTATTGGTCATGTGAGAATGCATATGTGCATATCTGCTTTTACATATACATATTATATATATATATAATACATAAGCATACGCATGTATACAAACATATATACACATATGTGGAGGTGTATGTATATGCCCATATAACTCAGCTCTCTCACTCTCTCTAGGTACATAATAGCCTAAGATAGCTTCTGCTATAATATGTTAGCATAACGCAAGATCACGCAACATATGGACAATAACTACCACACATGATGGATGAAGAAGCATACACTACAATGCAGTACAGTATATCATCCTACAATGCAATACTGCATATATATATATACATATGTATATATGAATAAATAGGTTTATATATATATATACACATAGAAACAATATCACATAGCGAAACATACTACAGCAATTTGTTGATCCTATATCAGTCTATATACATACATTGCATGTTGATATATATGGAGAGTATTAGTTGCACACACACCCACACACAGAGACACGCGCACACACAGAGTGAGCTCGCAAGCCTCGACATCCCAAACCTCCTAAACCCTAAAGCCTGAACCCTAAACCCTGAACCGTAGACCCTGAACCCTGAGGCCCTCAAGCCTAAACCCTAAAACCTGAACCCTGAACCCCTAAGCCCCAAACCCAAACAGCCTTAAGCATTGAACCTCCGAGAACCCAGCTGTCAGCTCTGAAGCCTCGGGGGCCTTAAGCCCAAGCCTGTCAAAGACACGAGACAACGTGCCTTATTGGCTTTTCGGGTTTAGGGATTTAGGGTTTAGAAATTTTAGTGTTTAAGGATTTTAGGGTTTAGGGATTTAGGGTTTAGGGATTTTAGGGTTTAGGTTATTTTAGGGTTTAGGGATTTAGGGTTTAGGGATTCAGGGTTTTGGGATTTTAGTGTCTAGGGCCCAGCAAACTCCTAAAATTTCGAGCCAAGCTAAGGCTCGTGGGCCCTCAGACTGAAAGAACACTAGGAGGTATCGGGCCCCGTTTAAGAGGTTCCTTGAAGCCTTGAGGTAAGTTACAGATCCTAATTAGATCTTAGCAACAACCATTCAAGAACCCTACAACAAGGGCTTGAGTAGTTTGGGTAATGATGTCAGGCCGCTATCTATCTATCCATCTATCTATCTATCTATCTATCTATCTATCTATGTATATATATATATCAACCTATGATTCAGGTGCAATTCTCCGTGGATGTGCGCACTTTGGCGCCGGTGGTTAGCCTGCCAGGGACTTGGATGCTCCAGCTCACCCAGCGACTCCAACAAATTCAACTTTGGGGCTTTAAGCCGAACAAGAAAACCTGAGCCTAATAATTACCCCATGCCCTGTCAGACCCCAAAACAAACTCTAAACCTGAAGCTTTCGTCATCTCGAGTTTAATTGGGACGTACGGTTTTTATGAGCTATAGCACTTACGAATTTAGACCCGAACCCCTGAACTCTGAACGATTTTAGGCACATAACTTCTTGCTATTTGGTGTCTTGGCACTTGGACCCTTAGGGTATGTTTCTTGCAGTGTTGCAGAGTTTGAAGCTTTCTAGAGTTGACGGTACATAAAAAATGAGGAGCTTTGTCGGCTGTAGCGTTTTTGTCGGGGCGCGGGGAGGTGTTGTAAAGATTGAGCAGTGTAGAATCCCAAACGAAAGAATCATTCGATTACTTAGGGATGCATTTGATTTGGGATGTGATTTGCTATCGGATTCAAGGTGTGGGGACTCCTCTGAGAGAGATGATCATGTCAGCCTTGCCCCGACCTACCCGAGCCGTTATAGCCTGATGTGGTTTAGGGCTACAGGGGTTTAGAGTTGAAGGCTCAGTGACTAGGGCTTGGTGCTTCTTGCTTAATTGGGGTTCAGGATCTGGGGTTCAGGGTTTAAGGTTCAAGGTTTAAGTATGAACGCACCTCAACCCCATAGCCTGACACCTAGCGTCAACGTTGCAGCAACCTACCTGAACCCTAAACCCCAAACCCTAAACCCTAAACTTTAACCCTGCAAACTTCATGAGCTCTACGACCCGCGATGGCGCCAAAAGCTTCAATTTTAGGGTTTTGGCCCTTTGTCTGAAACCTGCAGTTCCATTCCACCATGCGGGTTCCGGCAATCCTTCACCATTGCGGTTTAGGGGTTTATAGGGTTTAGGGCTTATATAGGGTTTAGGGTTTAGGGTTTGAGGTTTATAGGTTTAGGGCTCAGGGTTTAGGGTTTGGGGTTTTGGTGTTTTCCAGGAGTGGCATTTGCATGCTGCAGAACATGACGAGTCAACCGCTATCGGTGGGACTGGACCTTAGTTACTTGGGGATCGGGGCTGCTAGCTTCGGGACTGTAGAGTTCACGGCCTGCCCTAAGGCTCATGGGCCCTCAGACTGAAAGAACATTGCGAACCCACGGTCCCCACTAGGAGGTACCGGGCCCCGTTGAAGGGGTTCCTTCGAGCCTTAAGGTGGGTACCACAGCACCGTTCAGAGTCTAGTTTGGACTTCGAAACAGAAAAGAAGTTCGATTTCGGGGCGTAGCCCTACACCCTAGCCCTAAACCCCTACCCGCCGGCTTTATGATTCTAGTCTTGCTTTTCCTCACATGCTTTTCGGAGTAGAGTCCTCAGTCAAGGAAAGTGTCACTGTCAAGACGAGACTTTTCTCAAAAATTGTTGAGGACCAAAAAATATATCCACGGGATACTACCTTAAAATGTTTGTGCCGAGGTTTTTCCGGCTCTTAATATGGGGCTTTCGATTTCGGTTTCTTCTGCAACTTCCCAGTTGGCTTCAATGGGTTTGTATTCTGGGCCGGGCAACGTTACCAACACCATGTTCTCAGGGTCGCAAGACAAGCCCTAACGTTTATACTCAGAGTGTCCAAAGATACTACTGATACTACCATTACGGAGTCAAGCTCAAAAGGGCACTCTGATGATGGGTTTTCGGGCGAACCTAAATTTCCATCCCGGACGCTAAACCCTAAAGCCAAACCCTAAACCCTAAGCCCCTGAATTCTATAAACCCTAAACCCCAAGCCCCAACTTCCTAAGCTATAAACCCTAAAGCCTAAACCCTACTCCCTGAGCCCTAATTAAGCCTTGTTTCCTAAACCCAAACATCCTAAACTATAAACCCTAAGCCTTATTGCCTGAACCCCAGAGATCACCTGTATAAACTCCTTCTAGAATCCCCAAAAGGAACTCGCGAAGGGAACTCTTCGAAAGCACACCTGACTCTGTGTCGAATCTAGCTGCCTGAATAAGTGCCAATACTAATTTGGGGGCTCCTTCTTATGAATATAGTAAAACATGCCGTAACACCCTATTCTCATTGGTTTAAGCCCTTAACCCTAAACCCTATTCTGATTACTAAGGCCCTCTACATTGTTTGTGTTGCAGTTGAGAGCTTAGCCTACATGGGTGGCTCTCTAAATTGGGGTCCCTTTAGGGTCCTTACGAAAGGCTTAAGTAGGGTTCAGGGAGTAGGGTCTAGGATTTAGGATTTGTAGTTTAGGATGTTGGAACAGGTCCTTTTTGACACATTCGCAATGGCTTGCTTCAGGTGGTGAGGCGGCTCTTCGAGCAGAACCCCGCAGTTGCGGACACCATGTTGTGGCCTGCTGCATTGCCAAGGTCGATTATGAGCTCTGCCATCGGTTGGGGACAGGATCCCTGGCCGGGCGGCTGGGGTGTGACGCCGTTGCTTTCAACGTCCCACGGCTTGCACCCTGGCCTTGCGAAGACATCGTCGGCTTCATGATCTGATTCTCCCTAAGGGTCCATGTACCCAACTAGTATATGCATTGGCCATACGGTAGTCCCTATATCGGTACTTCAGGGCCAATGTATATACTATTTGGGTACATGGACCCTTAGGGTCTATTAAATGAGGCAGTCTTGAACATCGCCCTGCATGCCTCCCCAAGGGGGAAGGCTGTCGTGTCGGAGCTCTTAGACAGGCTCCGAGCAACTTCACTAACCGGAAGCTGCTTTCTTGTAGGGTCCCCCCAAATTCCATGTTACGGCTTACATGAGGGTTCAGGATAGTAGGTCTAAAGTTATATGGATTAAGATTGACTTGGACATTTAGGTGAAGCCGTAGACCGGCCCTAACCCTTATTCCTAGGTAGCATGAGGGAGACCCCTTAAAGGGGACCCTTCTTAGTCTTAACCCTACTTTTGGCTCTTTTTAAAGGAGACCCTATTGAAAGGGTCTATATCCCCAAGGGTTCCTTTAATCCTAGGGTTTACCTGTAACCGAAAAGACCTACCTTTTTGACGACCTATATATAGAAACCATAATGAGGAGCCCTATAATGGTAGGTCTTTCCGGCTACAGGTAGGGTTTGGGGTCTACTTCTCTCATCCTAAACCCACGGGTTGTGCATTAACTTTCGAACCTGAGCCTCCTGCAGAGACCCGGACACCTTAAGATTCAGCCTGACTCCTACCAAAACCACAAAAAAACTACATTTTCCAGGGATATATATATATATATGTATA
>CAJNJA010008406.1:0-15457 GCA_905231915.1 Symbiodinium necroappetens
CGCACGCACGCACACGCGCACACGCATGCACTCTCGCACACAGGCAGGTAAGCAGGCACGCGCGGAGACTGACTGACTGACTGACTGACTGACTGACTGACTGACTGACTGACTGACTGACTGACACACACACACAGAGACAGACACACAGTGACTGACACACACACACACGCGCACACACACACACACATTTGCACACACCCATACGAGTGCAGATGATAGCATGGAGCAAGCAGAAGACGAGTAGTACAGACTGGCAGGCTGCAATTGTGGAAATGGAAAGAGAGGCCCCTTGCCTTGTAGCCAGCTGAAGTTTCGGGCTGTGTTTGTCCCGTCAGATATTCTGCTGGTGAGGTTCTTGGCATAGTGCCGATCATTTCAGAAGCCGGTAGCCCAGGCATCCGAGGTACTTGGTGGTTGCTGCCACGTTTTACGGTCTGCTTTAGCAGTAGTGGAACATCCTGCCGAGGTAGTGGTGAAGGGCTTGAAGGACCTTCCACAGAAGCTGTTTGAGCAGTCCTGGCCTTTCCAGCCGTTCTGCTCACTGCCTCTTCGGCATTGCATGGTGGCCCGCTACAACTCCAGGCATATCCACGAGTTGTTCCCGCTCTTCTGTGACCTCACCATGGTCAACGCGCGGGAGGCAATCACCAAGTTCGCCATCCCTCTTGCGTCGCACCCGAATGCAAGGTACGATTACTGGTGCGGGAGGTGCTGGTGGAGCGCGTCACCCCACTCCTGGGACACCAAGCGAGCCCCGTGCCTGGATTGACCTGATCTTTTCACTGGCTGCCCTATGTCTATGTCCGGGTCAGGTTAAGCTGCGTGCCGGAGCGCCTTTTCTTGCGGCCACCGCATTTGTACAGTGTGGCCTGCAGCCCTTAAAGTGCAGCATCTTTCAAGCCTGGCCTGTTGCGCTCAAGTCTTGAAAATGAAAAGTCAACAGCAGAGCAAGGTTAGCCATAGGCACAGGCTCGTTGGGAGCTGCTTTCTGGTCCCAAAGCAAAGGATCTCTCGAGAAGGCAGACTGAGTCGTTTGGCCAAGAACCACGACCCGATGTTCGAGAGATTGCATGCTATTATTCGTCTCCCTTCTTGCAAGACGTGTGTGTGGTGGAGCCAGCCTCCCAAGTTGCAGTTACAGCTGCTGTGCTCCCTGCTGGCCTTTGTTGCTTCTCGGTTTGCAGCCGACGGTTGCACTGAAGGCCACGCAGGCTTTCACGGAAACTCTCTGCCACGGTTGGGGCGGCCCGACGCAGTGGTCCGTGTCACTAGCTGCGAATGCGGCTAATTCGTTCGACGGTTTCCGTTGCCAGCCCGAAAAAGACACCTCTTTCCAAGCGGATCTTCTGGTATTCTGTGCTACATTCAGTTGGATTCCCTGGATCCAGAGCCTCTGCATCTGCCAGAAAGTCCTGAGGCTCCTGAATCAGAGCCAGAGTTCCAGTTGCTTCAAACGTTGAAAACACCAGATTTGCTTTGTTTAATGTGGTGAGGTAAAAAGACAAGCATTCCGGTACACTCCTGTTTGTTGCAAGTGGGGGGTGGATACCGACTTGAAGCTAGCTCAACCTGTGCAACGCCGGTGCAGACCCAGCAAGGGCAGCCTTCATTGGCTTGCAGTCTTTGGCCTCAGAATCGGACGAAGCGTGCTGTATGACCCGCCGACAGAGCCGGGACAGAGCCCGAGGCATCTCCTCTTCGTTAACAGCCAAATGGTCGGTGTCCCTGTTCATGCGTGCAGTGAAGTGCCTGCATAAAAGCGTGCAGCTTGAGGCCAGCGAAGAAGTGCCTGAAGCACAAGCACAGGCAACATGCGGTAATCATGAATGACGTTGCTGCAACATGCTCGCTTGCATGAAGAATGGCGTCCAGCAGGAGCCAGAGGCCAAAGCACACGATCCCTTCGCTGTCAAGATCCTGACGACGGTGCAGGCCCTCCCTTGAGTTTCCCTATGCAAGCTCCGGAGCAGAAGTTGCCACCCTGTGGGGGGGGCGGGGGCACCTGCCAGTCCAGAGGTTCATCGGAGCCTGAATGGCCTGCGTCACAACGATCATTTGAGGCGTGCAGAAAGCACCGACATTTGACAAGCAAGCTGGCCCTCAACAGTGTCCGCGCAAGAGGTATCGTCAGTATTGCAGCCGCCGCCTCCGCCGGCTCTACGTCCAGTTGCGCTTCAAGCACGGGAAAGGCCGCTTCAAGCAGGCCCGGCTTCCGAAAACCGTTTTTGCCAGGGAACTCCGATCCGTATGAGGCGACCTTCCCGGAGAATTTCGACGATCCGAAATGGATTTTCATTCCGCTGGTGCAATCAGAGCGAGCTTGGGCTTTCGGGGTGAGCCAGTGAGAAGCACAGGTGAGAAGTTTGCCTGGACTTCTTTCTGCGTTCAGGTACAGTTGAAAGCAGACAATGCAGCGGCTGCAGTGGACCGCTGAGCTTGGATGCTGACTGCCCACACCAGACTTTCACAGATGGGTTCCAGGCCTTTAATACACGCTGGCGACACCACTCAGAACGCAAGTGGGGACCTCGTTTTTTCGCCGCTGTTACTTGGCCAGAGCTAAAGGGGACATGCGAATCCGTCAGGCTGGCGAAGGCTTGCGAATATGCCAAGCAGCTAGAGGCAGCAGTTGTCTCGGTCCTTTTGCTGCGGGACGTTTCTATGAGGGAGGCAGGAGACATCATAAATCCGAGGTATGCAAAGTGCATTGCGATCAGCGCACCCAGCTTGAAGCGGAGGTCGACTCTGCATGCTTTTGTGGTGTCATGGAGCATCTGCAAGAAGCTTTCAACGCCCTGCAGGCTTATGCTGCTTTCATGTCAGGCCTGCTGCGCAGCTTCTCGTCTGTCATCTCGCAGTTTGGATGAGTCCTGTCGCAGGAACATGGCTCACGGAGCGAGAGAACTGGACTGAGGCAGGGTGACGGATAAGCCGGTCAGCCCTGTGAGAGCTCGGGGCTATTGAAGATTGCGGAGCCCTCGAGGCCAAGACGAAGCTGGCACGTAGCAAGAAGCTCTTCGAGCACTTCCTGCTGGCTGCAGACCAGGCTCATCCTTGATGAGATTCCGGACCATTAGCTGGTATTCGGCCTCCCAGCCAGGCGGAAGCCTCCGCCTTCCGAACATATCTTCAGGTGCCATTCGGAGTTCCCGACCCGACCCGACGCTGAGATGCTAATCCAAGCGACCAGGAGCTCGCCCCGATGCTTCGGGAGTGCAGGCAGCTGGTGTGTTGTGATGCTTTTCTTGGGTTCCTGGCGCTTTAGTATGTCGTGCCGTGCAGGTACAATCTTGGAGAGGCGGAGCAGGATGAAGATGGGCTCGGAAAGGTGGGCATCCGAAGAAGCTTTCGTGTCTACACATGTCTGCTATGGACGCTCTGGCAAGTGCTTGCTCGCTGCTCGTGAGGCAACTGCGACAGGTGTCGACAAGGCCTGTGTCAAACAATTAAGCAGACGGATGCTGGCACCTACGAGCTTCGTGGTCAGGGACGGGATGGGGACCTTGTGTTCCGCAGCCATGCCGTGTCGATTCCATCCGAGAAGATCAGATCCAAAGTTATGCAGCCGCCTCGGAGCAGCCTCGCGAGATCTGAGAGTCTGAGAGAGCGCCTTTGCCTCTCCGCGAGGAAGTGCTTCGAGATGACGAAGGCCTTGCAGGCGCGGACAGAGTGCGGTGCGGCACACAGCGAGCGCGGAAACCGCGCGATGCTCTCAGGCCGAGGCAGACTCTACGGAGAATCCCCCGGGGGCTGTTTTCGCCGAGAAGTATGGTAAGGAACTCAGTTTCTGCATGGCTCAGAGACCTGGAGAGCGCGGGGTTGTGTTGAGGTGAGCTCTCCGTGGAGTATGGCGATGCACTGAAGGCAGGGAAGAGGGGGAAAGAGCTCTGTGCCAGCCAGTCCTGCCAGGATGTTCACTCTGAGATGATCGCAGCCGGAGCTGATAGCGACACGGCGGACTGGCGCATTGTGGAGGCCAGACTGAGGCCTTGGTTGGAGCCGGGGGTCCCTGACGCAGAATCGCAGGCATTCATCCGGGAGGCCTCGTCTTGCGTGAGCCGTTGGGCTGCAGATGTGCTGATAGCGCATCCGTTCTTGGTCCGGATGAGGGTCGCAGGAACTGTCGCAGGGCCTGATCGCTCCTGAGGTGTCGAGCGAAACCTGATCTTGTTGAGGCCCGGAAGCATGATTGTCAATGATGGAAGGAAAGTGCACGATCAGAGTCGCTGAGGGCCCTTGCGTTGGAGGAGCCACCTGGGGAAGCTGGATGAGATCGAGGATGTGAGCACCATTGAATCCCGGCGCCAGTGTCGGCCAGAGGAGGCCAGCAGCGCCATTTTTGATCGATCCGAAGTGCTAGCGCCCCCTGATTTCCTTCAGGGGATGCGCTTCTGCGAGCTCGTGAAGGAGGAGTTGGCGACACTCTCCCAGCTACCCGAGTCTTCCGAGGACATAGAGGCTCGGTCACGTTCCGTGTAAGGTAGGTTCGCTTGAGAACCTTGACCTTTTCAGGAAACGTTCGAGGTCTACAAGAAGGCGTGCAAGCCGCACTTGCCACGTCTTTAAGACAATTTGTGCTTCCATTACGTCGACGAGGTTATTCTTGATTATCGATGCCTCTACCTGGCCCTCTGCCATGCGGCGCTGGGAAAGTTGCTGGAGGCAGCCGAGAGCCCAGCGCTGTTCCACACTTTGGCCGCCCTTGCGCTGCAGGCAGCGGCTCTCTTGGAGATGCTGACGAGCCGCGTCGACGAGGCCGCGGAGCATGGTAGGGCTTGGGACAGCGCCCGAGTCCGAGATTTGCCGAGGCTCCAGGAAAGGAGCAGCCTGGGCTTTTGCTTCGACTTCAAGGCTTGTTCCAGCACATACAGCAGCAGCTGCCGCCGGAAAGCCCAGCTGACTTGAGGAGGGAGGGGGTTCATCTCAAGCTGATACGCTCATGACTTCAGGTTGAGGGTCGCACGCTGGCGCTGCAGGATTTTGGTCCAGTTGGCCAAGGCTTCACGTTGAGCACCCTGCCACTGTTTTCGGTTTTTGGCATGAAGCAGACCAGAGCGTTCTTCAGGCTAGCAAGAAGAAGAAGGATGCCGAGGCTGAGGCCTGCGATGTTCGTTGTGCTCTTTCTTCCCAGCGCTTCTTCTTGGATTTCGTCGCATGAGACCACGCGGGATCTCAGGAAGCGGCCGACCTGGTTCAGCCAAAGAACCCAAAGCAGGAACTCCATTTTTTCTGACTCTACTTGAGAACGGGTGTTTCCAACAGCGCTTGTTCCGCAGGACGTTCTGGCCACCTTCCCTCCGAGATTTCGAGACGTTCCATGCAAGGTGACCTTTGGCCGAGTGCTTGAAGTGTGAAACCGCTCTTGAATCCGCTCCCTGCCAGCCCTTGCTCTTCGACTTGGCTTTCCCCTGTATCGAGCACGGGCCCAAGGAAAAACGCCTTTAGTAAAGGCGCAAGGCCTTCTTTTCTGTCGAGACTCCTGCTTTTTTTAGGGCGCCCGACCTCGAAGCGATTCTCCCGAAGAAGCAAGAAGGTCGGGGGGCCCGGCTTTTTTGGGGCCCGGCTCTTGTCTGCCGTTCTTCGGAGCTCCTCCGAAGGCAAAGGCCGACAGGCCGTCGCTGCTGTGGCCGGAGCGCTGGGTCTTGGCCCCAGCTTGAGTACCGTACTCGCCATGTTATGCCAACACCCCTTCTTTGCTCTCCGTTGTTTCTGTTACGCACTGCAGATGATCAGGTGGTCTTGGCAGCAGACTGGGTGGCTGGATGGGCCGGAAGTAACCTGCATCGACGTGCTGAAAGTTTGCCCAAGATGGCTAAAAAAGGCAGCAGTGCAAAGCCGTGATTTTTTTGGCAGTCTTCATTTAGCTCATTTAGCTCGGGGAAACGGAGCCAAGCTGCAAGTTGTGTGCCAGCTTGTCGCATCATCGGTGAAGCCTTAGCGGACGATGAATCTAACGACGCTCACACATGATTGAAAACTTTGCTCACCGATGTCGTTGGCACGTGAACTGTGGTGCTAAAGAGGCTGCCTAGCTGGTGGTCTGTCATGTTGCCAGTGCGCCATGGCATTCCGGGCACAGCTGGCACATTGTCTACAAGGGCTTTTCCAGCTTTTCAACCGCGACCGACTTGCTAGACCTAAACTTGATGACAGACCGGGGAGACCATTGGCGGCTTTACCATCGATCGACTCTTGGGACGCGGGGCCTATGGCGAGGTGCCGTCTTTAGGAGTTCACCCCAATCTCACAAAGCCAAGAAGCGTAGCAGTGGCAACTCGTGGTCTTCTCGTCGTCGTCGGAGGGCCCCGGTCGAAGTTTCACGCAAGGCTCTGAGGCCAAGTTCCCTGCGACACTCTTCACTCCACTTCATTTTATGTCTTGTCTTGCACGATGTTTTCGGACAGGTTCGGCATGTGAGAACTTTATCGAAGACAACTGCCAGCAATCAACATAACTTACAAGCACTTGCATTAGACTCACAATGCAGAGAGCTGGATGTTAGTTAACCTGGATGCATTGACTCGTGTTCTCCGGCAACAGAGGGCAAGGCCAGGCCAAGGCATGCGAAGACCTCCTTCCGGCCAGGTTTTTCTGGTGCAGCGGCAGGGACGATATGCCATGAAGGCGGGGGGGGGGACGTTGTCCAGAGCAGCAGGCTGCAGCCTCACAAGTGCCCCGTATGTTTCAGGTAATCTCTTACGATGCGGCTCACCAAAGGGACCGGCTTCCTTGGCTAGCACAGCGCCTCATGAAGAACTGTAAAGCTTAAGGCAAGCTCAGATTTCAGATGCCCCGCAGGACGTCGGCAGCAAGAGCTCCGATCCTGCGTTGGAGGTCATCTTAACCAGTTGTGCTTGTACGAAGGTGCAGGATCAGGGTTACTGTTGCATCAGGCAGCCCTTGCCGAAGCGGCTCTGCTTCAGGAGCGGTCTTGCTTGAGGATCTTGCATCCTTTTGGCCGTGCATGGCATGATGATCCTCTGATGCTGAGATGCTGCGGCTAAATTGCCACACCGCACCACATTCGGCTGCAAGACCTAGCTTCTTGAGCACATGTGCCTTACTGGACATCGATGTAGTCTGTCGCAGTCTTAGCAAAGTATAGCCAGTGTCTAGACTCCAAAACAACCCTGGTAAAGCTGCTGTCGAAGTCAGCACTCATGCACGGCCAGGAGCTCCGCTATCCACACATCGCTGACTGCTCAGTTGTGCCATGTGAAACAGGGTAGATTTTCTTAACACCCTGCGTCGATCTGCGCTATCTAAGGTGAGTTGCGAAGATGTCTTGTACGAGATGGATCGGCAGCGCCAGCACGAGTTGCCTGTTCCTTCTGCTGGTGCTTTCTGCTATTAGAAGACTGCTGAGGCAGGTGGTCTGTCTCGTGTCAGGGCCCGAGGGGTGAGGGGAGCATTCAACGCCCGATCAGATCACAACCCAGGCTGGAATACATGGACGGAGGCGACCTTCATGGCCTCATCGATCGCCAAAGAGAGGCATTCCCTCGCTTCGTGGTGCTTTGGATCAGCTGGCGCATTGCTGAAATTATGGAGGCCGGGACTGGATTTGATGCACATTTTCCTCGCCGAGTGCTCGCAGCGGTCGGGGGTGCATTGCAGTGTGCCGCTCAGACAGCCCTGAATGTCCACCCCGAGTATGTGCTGGTGCCGCCACCGGAGTTTCTGAGGTACATACATGGCGTCGGCATCCTGCACAGAGACGTTTCTTGACTGTGCAGAATTTTGAAACGCGCCCAGGAATGTTGTGATCTTGGTGGTTGCTAGGGTTCCATATTAAAGATAGCCGCCAAAGTCTCTAAGTCTTCAGCCTTAGATGCTTCTGGCTCTGGGCAGGTCAAGCCTGCAAACATCCTGCTCTCAAGGCGCAGCACCTTGAAGCCTTGATGCTTATCCGGCTGATCCGGCTGAGATTGCACAGGAGATCCGGCCGGATCAAGATCTCCGACTTTGGCATCTCCAAGCTTGTCGAAGCCACGACCCTGCAGGCTCACAGCCTCGTAGGCACGTCCGATGCCCAGGGCGTGGCCCGGCCGACAGCAACTTCTGTGGCCCTTTTTGGAAAAAACTGCCCAAAGCCCGCACAAAAGAGGCCTTACTACTTTGCTCCCGAGCTCGTCTCCGGCGACGCGCCGGGGGGCCCTGCTGTTGTCCTTTGGAGACCTCCCCTTATGTGTGTGAAAAGCTTCTACCGGATGTGACGGACGGCAGGTATGGAGCACCTGCCGATGGCTGGGCGCTAGGTGGGGCGCCGACAGCAGCAGAGCAAGGATTTCTTTCGCGGCTCGACGTGTCGGACAGGTGCCGTGGTCTACGAGGTAGCTGCACTGCGTCGCCCGTTCGAGGCACTGAGAGGGGAGCCGATGGCCCAGAGATGGCACAGACTCAGAGCTTCCGAGGCAAGCAATCAACTAGCACTCGTCCGGAAGATTTGCGAGGACCGGAGCGACTCCGGACAGAACAGCTCGCAAGCGTGGAGCACCATGGATCCACCGAGAGGCTGCTGATCCTAGCATTTGGGCTCAGGGCAGTTTGCGGAGTCCATGCGGTGCCATGGCATACTCTCAAGCGGATCTTCGTTCCAGACGAGGCATGGTTCAGCTGCGGCATGGTTCACTGCTCGGTAGGGACCTGCTTCTCCAGTTTTGCCTCAGTTTTTCCGAGGCGGCCCTGGCGAGGGTGGTGGCTCGCCTTGGGGATCCAAGTATGATGGCAAAGACAAGGAGGTCGGGGGCGAAGGCGGCATACTGCAGATGCCGCGGGAGCTCCAGGTGCGGATGCCATGCAAAGGCAATGGTGACCTCCGTGCAAGTCCCCGCACTAGGTCACCTTTCTGCTGCTGTTCGTGACGGCAATGTGCCTTCATGCGGACCAAAATTTGGCAGCCCCCAATCTGTCGCAAATTGCCAGCGACTTCCAGATGACGCCGATGCAGAAGGACTGCGGACTCGAACGTCAATAATTGCTTTTTCTCACCAGGTCTTTTTTCCAGAGTGTGAGAGGACTCTCGGCTTGGTGGCCTGGTGCAGTTCGGCTTCTTCCTTGTTGGAGGAGCCCGGGCGGAGTCACGCGGAAAGGGGGAGAGCCTCCGTAGCCCGGAAGCTGAGGTGCTGTGTCCGTCCTTGTGGGACCTGCGGCAGACCAGTTTGACCGGATTAACGTCCTCTGCTGTGTTGTGCTCTGTGGCTGCATCCCATCGCTGCTCATGAGCCTCATGGTGCCGTCAACGAAGGTGGGGTCGGGCATTGGGCTCCAGAGTTGACAGCTCTTGAACCCCAGCTCGCAGGCAGGTTTCTTCTATTTCTTCATGGCGAGGATATGCACAGGGGTGGTAGCCTCGGCGATGAACTGGCGAGGGTGCGGCACATCTCTTCACTTAGCAGGTCGCGATCGGCGGCTCATTTCCAGAGCCTCAACTGCACAGCGAAGGCAGGCTTCAAGCAGTCGCTTCACTTTTCCTGAAGAGGTCTTGTTTGCATTCTCGGCGGACGTCTTTCCCGCCTCCCAGCGCGCGCTGATCTCTGGAGCCCTCAATGCTGCGGGCAATGTCGGTGCAGCGCTGGGAGGTCTAATGCAGCCTGGCCGGATCTTGAAGGACCCTTGGCGCTTCGTGGCTTTCGGGCATGTCTCTGCAGGTCAGGGGTCGTGGGTCCATCGTATGGCTTCCTGCCTGCAACTTCAGAAAGGGGACCCGCCTTGAAGTGAAGCGCGCTGGGCCTTTCCGAGGCTGGAGGATGCCCTTCACCATCGTGGCGCTCCCCACCCTCGTTTGTGCAGCGCTCGTCCGCCTTCTTCTGGCAGACCCAAGGACGCAGCAAAAGGCCCGGATCCCGTCATTTCCGGCCGACTTGCGGGTAACTTTGGATGCCTGGCCAGGCCAAAGCCAAGCGCGAGGAAGTGGTGACCAACGAGGTGGCGGATGTTGAAACATGTTGATGTTCCGTGCTTCGGGCAGGTCCTTGTGTTCTAGGTCGGTTCAGTCACGCCACCAGATGGAGCTGTAGTGTCGACTTTATATCTGCTTGCGTGCAAGTGTGCACCCGACCGGGTCTTTCTGCATTCCACCCTTGGGTTCAAGTTCACCACTCCGCTGCTCTCTGCTGTCGTGGCAGTTGTGTCACCCAAACGATATCGGCAGTAGCTGAGTGCGTCAGTCAGCGAGAAACACTGCGTGCACAAAGCATGTTCATAATCCTGTACTCACGGGTAGCTCCAATTGTTTAGGTCCTGGCAGCCATTGATGTGACCGTTACGGGCAGTTGCGTTTGACCGATCGTGTCAGCCTGTGGTAGAGAGGCCTTTTCTGCGTGGATGGGTGGTGCAGAAATTCGTGGGGAAGGACTTAGCATGGAGGATTTGGTCAGAGCCTGAACTCACCGAGAACAACTGTAACTAGAGAAGCTGTCCTGGACTGCGATTCAACTCAGGACCTGACCAAGTTTCAAAAGGTCTTCGCGGTGAAATCCAACATGTTGGTTTTCGCGCAGGCCAGGAGCTGTCGGCAGATGTAGGCATATAAGCCAGAAGCTGTCAGCTTACACTGGCTTCGAAAGGCACTGCCTGGTTGCATCCCCATCTCAGTCATCGTCACATTCCTCGCTGACTATTTGGCAACCGACCAAGGCATGGCGGTTGAGGACTGGGCCACATCTGCAACAGTGCTGTGAGATGCTCCGTATGTTTCGATTCGTGAGAGCTCGCAGAGCAGCTTCCCTCGGTCCTGAGGCATCCACGGCCATCACGGCGGTGTTTGGCATGAGCTGCTTGGCCTTCGGAGTGACCGGTGGCATCCTTGGACAGTCCCTCTGGAACCAGAGGCGGGAGCACTTGGGCAGTTGATCGCTCTGAACTGCACTACCGGTGCGCAGAGGCAGAAGAAGATGCAACACTTCTGCTTGCTGACCGCTGCCGGCATGCTGGCGCCAAGCTCGGTGTTTCAAAGCACAAAGGCCGAGGCCTGTCCGTCTCTTCTTTCCGAAGCTCTCGAAGGTGGCTCCGCTGCCATTTATGCTGCTCGTGAACTCCTCGCAGGCTCAGAATTGGACAAGCTGCTTGCATTGCTGTGCAATCTCCGTCCTCGCAGGCGCTGATCACGACTTCATCTGGCCGGCCAACGCTCTTTGCCTTCTTCTTGGCTCTGTGCGGCGGGTCTGCTGCACTTGCAGGCGAAAGCACCTGTTCGAAGCTTCAAGCTTTGGCAGTGGTGTCGTGCAGACTCTGCACTTTTTTCGAGTCGTCAGGTCCCAACATCCGGGCAGTGCTTATGAACGTGAACCCCTCGGAGCGGCGTGGCACGGTCTTCTCAGCTTTCACCTTGTGCGATGACCTGGGCAAGGGGCTGGGCCCCAGCATTGCATCCTGACAGAATTTTGTACATTGTAGCATATCATAGTATGTTTTGGTACGTTAGAGCATACAATGGTAGATTATGGTATATTGTAGTATATTATAGTCTATATTTTTCTATATTTTTTTATTATAGTATTTTCTAGTATATTGTAGTCTATTATCGTATATTATCGTATATTATAGTATATTATAGTATATTATAGTATATTATAGTATATTATAGTATATTATCGTATATTATCGTATATTATCGTATATTATCGTATATTATAGTATATTATAGTATATTATGGTATAATATAGTATATTGTAGTATATTAAAGCGTATTATAGTATAGTATATTACACTGCATCGTGTCATGCACTGACCTTTGAACCCTCTGCCAGGTGGTGGCGCTAGTGTCGCTTCTTGGACGCCGCAAGGCCTTCACCCTCGCATTTGGGGCTTGGTGGATCAGTGGCCAAGCTTGAAAGGAGGGATTCGGGTTGCCTCGGCGGCATGGTTGTCGCAGATTCCCTAGGTAGTCATTGAGACGGGGGGGAGTGATACCGGCATCAGCCAAGGTGGAGCCATTGTCACGCAGCTTCGCAGTTCCCTCAGCATTGATGCTTCACGTGGTGGAGATTCGATACTTCCGACGAAAAAGATGTAGATGTTCGGCGATGTTCGGCGAAGAGACTGCCGAGCCTTCGTCTGCCTTCCGTCCACGTAGACGTCACGAAGTGCCAGCTCTCAGTCCTTTGTGGTGACGTACCTGGTGACATGGTGGTGATCTTCCTGCGGCAACGGCGGCCTCTCTACGCACATCAGACATCGCCAGGAGCCTTCCTGCTGCAGCTGCCTCCAGATGCGTGCAGAACGCCTCTGATGAAGGGAGCACCATCTGTTGTGTGCATTGGGTCCGTGGAGAAATCAGCCCGACTTGCAACCACGCTTCTCCTCGCTCAACGTTGCTCAACAGCACATCCTCTGTGTGCTGTTTGGAGCCGTCAATGGAAGGATGCGCCGGCACCCCTGCCAGACCGAGCCTCAGGGGCTTAGAGCCGTGGAAGATTCGTTTCGCCAGGGAAGTGTCAGCTTCAGCTTGGAGCTCCTGAGTCCTCAACTGCTGCGGACGTCGCCGCTGCCGTCGACGGTCTTCTTCAAAAGGCGTCGAATCATGGCGACAGGACAAGCAGTCACCCCTCATGGGTGCCAGGAGGTGCTAAGACGCATGTCGCTTGTGGGAGCCCTGGGCTCCTGCAGATTGTGATCGACTGAAGCCGGCTTCGACAAATTCTGCGCCATGGCTTCTGCCTTCGCCGTTTGGGCCCCCAGGGAATTCAGATCCGCCGCTGCAAAGCAGCCCGGAGTAGCACCGCCTCGCGCTCTGGTCCGGTCATGGGCCGACGCACTTCGCCGACAAATACCCGCCGCAAGGCGCCGAAGGCGGTACCCGATGCAAGCCGGAGCAAGGCGAGGAGAGGAAAGGAATGGGGTCATGAAAGGACAGACTCGCAGAAGCTGCAGAATTCCTTTGTGCGGCTTTCAGGTTGTACATGCTGTCCGCTCCATGGCCGGATCCGTTTTGAGCTCGGCTGCCGGGTACTTACGGCTTTTGTGCAAAACCTTCATGGCTTCTCTGTCACACTTGCAGGAAGCGTTGCACTGTGATGCAGGCCTCCGTCTTTGAGCGTGCGGGGTATTTCTGTTCGGAGTTCGGCACTGAGCCTTTGCCACTTTGCCTGTTTTGAGCGGTGACATGCAGCCGGCCTGTGTCTAAGTCCAAAGCCAACGGACGGCGAGTTCGAGGATCTTCAGTCGGAGCTGCAGGCAGCAGAAGCTTCAGTGGATTCCGACCAAGCGCTGTACTGCCTAAGACCATGAGGAAGCCGTTCGATCTCGTGCCACAGCGATTTTGCAACACTACAAGGACTTTGGCTGGCGCAGGGAGTTGTTGCAGTGATTAAGTGCGCTCGGCACTCCGGCCGTGGCCAGGAAATTGCCGAGCCTGCGCGCAGTGTCCAAGCAGAGGAATGCCTTCTGAAGGACCCACAGACCCACCCATGTCACAATGACAATCATCATCGCCATCATCACCATTCGTCATCACCATCGCCGTCGCCATCATCATTACCATCACCACCTTCATCATCATCGTCGTCGTCATCATCATGATAGCACTATCATCGCAGTTCCGTCGGGGCGGCACTCGTACCGCCATGTCCGAGCAGAAGGGTGGCCGATGCCTCTTGCAAGGACCTGACAGAGCTGTCTTCAGCCATCCGCCAGCTGACAGAGGCTGAGTTGAATCGTGGAAGGCGGCAACTCCTCACTCCTCCTCTCCTTTTGAGCTCTGAGCTACGTAGCACTGGAGCCTCGGCTCGGAGGTTGCTGCGCAACTTGCGTGGTGACTTGGAGTCTTTGGCCGCGGAGCTGAGGGCCGGGGAACCCTTTCGGGAGCTTGGGAGCTGGGACTCGTCACCTTGGGCGCGCGTTGAGATCAGGTGCAAGTCACGAATGCAGCCACAGCGGCCGCAAAAGCTAGAGGCGGGCGAGTGGCGAGCACCAGCCTCAATGTCAACAGTTCGCGCCCTCATTAGCGCCCCCCGGTGGGAGCCGGTGTTGCTTTCTTCTCGAGGTGCAGCTCCCAAGACAATCGGCCACGAGCTCAGACGAGTTCAGATGCCCGGTTCGCCGGTGTCGTCAGCCTTGAGAGGCATTGCTTCGCGCCCGCGGACTCGTACCTTGCGTGACTGATTGGTCCTGATGACAGCAAGCACATCTAGTGACAATGTTTTGACTTGGTGGTCAGGCCAGGTGGACAGCATCAGTTGCTCTTCTAGCAAAGCTGGAGTGACTGAGCATGAATGAAACGTTCGCCATGCGGCGGCAGAACGCGCTGTGCATTGGGGGATTTGCGCAGTTCTGTGATGGTTGCTAGGAACTTTGTGTGGCGACCCAAGAGTGGTCTCGAGCCCTTCTCACAAGCTGCGGTCGCCTGGGAGGAAGTGCTGTCATCCCGCGCATTTCCTCAAAGAAGTTGGGGGCCGGCTTTTCCTGGCATACTATATGGCATACTATATGGTTTCCTTCTTAAGGTATATGCAGCTTTAGAGAAGAGCAGTATGATGGAAAACCTACAGTGGGCGACCGAGGCCGAGGCCTTGGCGATCAGCAGCTCCATCGCTGCTTTGGTGGCAAGCCCCTACGAAGAGGCCCCAGGATTCTGAAAAAAAAGGACTTGTGCAGGGGCAGATTTCTGCTGTTGTGATGCCCCCAGCTCGGATCTCTTCCGTACGAAGAACCGTGGAGGTGGATGCCGTCAGTGAGGCTGAGGCACGCTTGCTCTTTCTTCCTCGGTGCTTCTGGAGCTGTGTGCGCGCATGTGCTCGCTTGGGGCTCGGCCGTTCGTGCAGTACAGGTTTCAGCACCGGATGCAAAAGAAATGCTTGAAGCAGCACCCGCCTGCCTGCGTACACTCGCGAGAGCTGGCCCACAAATGCTTCTTTGCAGCTGAAAGTGGGTTGCCTCACAATGCCGGGTTTACGATTGTCTGCAAATTGTCGGCATCATGTCGCCTAGCTGAAAGGTTAAGAGAAACATATGGTGGTGCTGGATTTGTGGGGCCCGCTGGATTCATCCATGATTTATTATTCTACTTCACACCGGTCCTTTCAAGCAGAACGACCGCCTGTGCTTGCAGTACCTTTTCTGACCAGGCCTCAGTCACTGACAGCCGCGGCCTTGGAGAAAGGGTCGACGAGTGCTCACGGGCCTTCTTGATATTCACACCGCTCGTATGTGCATCTCCGGAAGGCGTTGGCAGCGCCGACAGCTGGCAAGATGCAGAAGTTCTGACCTGGCGAGTGGCTGGTCACAGAATTCTATCAGGATGTCCAGTTCTTGCAGACTCCAGCACCACTCGGCTGTTCCTCCTGCTTTGTCCTGTGGCCCGAAGTTTGGCAAGTTTGCAAGAGTAGGGTCCCTCCAGCAGAAGCTGACCAAAGTGAGAGACTGTGCAAGGCATCGACAGCTGCGGGCATGGCCAGAGCGGCCCTGGCTGCAGACGAGGCAAAAAACCAGAGTCCGGGGGGGGGGGGGGGGGGG
>CAJNJA010008407.1:0-13850 GCA_905231915.1 Symbiodinium necroappetens
CCACCCTAAACCCTAAGCCCACAGAACTCCGAGTCTACTTCTTGGGGGGGAGTTGAGCAAACGGACCTGCGAGTTGGCAGGAAATATCCTTGACCTTCTGAGCCCGAGAAATGCTAGAGAGCCCTGAAAGAGACCCTAGGTTTAGGGGTTCAGGGCTTACAGGGTTTATAGGGGTTAGGGTTTGGGGCTTATAGGGCGTATAGTATTTATAGGGTTTAGGGCTTATAGGATTTATAGGGTTTAGGGTTTAGGGCTTATAGGGTTTATAGTATTTGTAGGGTTTAGGGCTTATAGGATTTATAGGGTTTAGGGTTTAGAGCTTATAGGGTTTATAGTATTTATAGGGTTTAGGGCTTATAGGATTTATAGGGTTTAGGGTTTAGGGCTTATAGGGTTTATAGTATTTATAGGGTTTAGGGCTTATAGGATTTATAGGGTTTAGGGTCAGGTCGTGTTTAGGGTCTATAGGGCTTATAGGGTTTATAGGGTTTATAGAGTTTAGGGTTTATAGGGTTTTGGGTTTGGGGTAACTTTAAGCATCCTTGAACTCTTAGAGCCTCTAGTAACCCCTGAAAAAAAAGATGAGGAATCGTTCCTGGAACCCCCTATCAAGGAAGTTCCCGTAGGAATACTCGACTCTAAGCGGGTATTTTTTGTACATTAGGGTCCCTTCTTAGGGTTTAGGGTTTAGGGTACGGCACCCTTCTAAAACGGATCCTACAAGGGGGCCTAATTTAGACAACTACCCTTTTGGTACCCTTTTAGAAAACCCTTATGGATCCCATTAAGGAACCCTACAGAGACCCTTTAAGTTCCTAAATGGGGCCCTTAATTTCGACAGCTAGCCAAGGATCTCCCTGATGGTGCAATGCAGCCATGCGATCATGGGCCTGGGTTGCGGTTACACCGGCCTGGGCCCCCAGTTCAGGTTGGGTGTTCAGGGTTTGGGGTTGATGGTTTTGGGGTTTAGGGACCCGAAAACCTAAACCCTAAGACCCCTAAAACCCGAAAGCCTAAACCCTAAGACCCCTAAACCTAGACCCATTGTAGGGTTTAGGATTCAGGTTCAGGTTTAGGTGTAAGGTTCAGTTGACCGAGGCCGAGGCCGAGGGCCGGGAGTCGGGTGGCTGAGTGTTTTTTTGATGCTCACAAGATCACCCAGAGACTCATAGTCACAGGATTTTTAGGGTTTATATACATTTAGGGTTTAGGATTTAGGGTTTAAGGTTTAGGGTTTATCATAAGATGAAGAGCAGAAGCAGCAAAGACCATGTTCGTGTAGTCATGTCGTGCCTATCGGAATAGCAGCGATCATAGTGACAGTAACAATAGCTGCGCTGATATAGTGATAGCGACGTCGCGGCGCTGATCACGTGGGCCCTAGGGTAGGGGCCCATGGCTCTGGTAGATGTGGAGGTGTTGAAACATCGGTGGGTTTATGGGTTTCCCGATTGATTAGGGTTTAGGGTTTTGGGGTTCAGGGTTTAGGGTGTGTCGCAACCCCGGACAAATTGCTGAGTAGAAGTTGTCATGTCTCCTGGCGGTCCCCAGGCGCGGCTGCTTTTGTTCTGGGCCACTACGCATTGCTGGTGGCACAGAGCCCCTGCTGTCTTGGAGTTTTGAGCCAGGGTTTAGGGTTTAGGGTGTAGGGTTTAGGTTTAGGGTTAAGGTTTTTAGGGTTTAGGGTGCTGTCTTGGGTGCTAAGCAACCCGTTAAATACGGAGTATGCATGAGGGCTATGACGGGATCCTGTGTTTGATTGAAGGCTTCAGCAAGGGGTATAGACAGCTTTTGGGGGGCTTATCTGGCCCGCAAGCCCAGATAGCTGAAATCTCAAATTGTCACCACATATTAACTCTTCAAAAGTGCTGGAAAGAAGGGACGGTTGGGAATTACAGTTCCTTATTCAGGAGGTCCTCGCCAAAAAGGGGAACCAAGCTCCTAGCTAGTTCTGGTGACACTATTTTCAACTATACCACATGAAACTCGGATGCAACAACCTTAGACCCCCTAAACCCACGCAGCCTGGTAGTGCGCTTTAAGACGGCGTAAGCCCACAACCCCCAAATCCTTAAAGCGCCGAAGCCTAAACCCACAAAGCCTACAGCAATGATTCCAGCCCAATCTCTGCGGTCTTCATGAAGAGCCGTCGCGTTGAGACTTCGGGCCTCTAGAAACACTCGCAGCATGGCTGAGCTGCAGCCTTAAACCCGAATTATAGGGGCCTGTGAATATTTGTATACTACCAATGCTACACCTTCGGGTTCCTTGAATCATCTGAGGTAAAACATTAGATTCCGTGCCTCAAACCCTTTCTTCTAACAAGTCAGGCCCCTATGTTCAGCCCCAAAAGCCCTAGCAGGCTGAACCCCGAACCTCCCCTAGCCCTTACACCTTATAGCTTAGTTCCCCAATTTTAAACCCAAAACCCTAAACCCCAAACCCCTAAACCCTATAACCCCTAAAAACCCCTAAACCCTGAACCCTAAGCCAAAGACTCTAGGATCGCGCAGACGGTGATTGTGCCTGCGACATTTCAGTCGCTCCTGGACGTCTGCGTCTACGTCAGCGATCCGACTCTGGGCGTGATCAAGGGCTCCAAGGATTGGATGAAGGTAGGTGATTGGTATTTAGTCCCAAAATAAGAGGGTTTAGGGTTTTGGATAGATTGGGGTACTCCCAAAATAAGAGGGTTTTGGGTTTAGGGTTCAGGGGGGTTAGGGGTTTAGTGGTTTAGGGGTTTAGTAATTTAGGGGTTAGGGGTTAGGGGTCTAGGGGTTTAGGGTTTAGGGGTTTAGGGTTTAGGGTGCCTTGCTAAAAATCGTGGGACCAAGCGTCCATGTAGTCATATAGTATTGTACACTTGCATCAGGGTAGTCCCTATACAGGTACTTTAGGGCTAAAGTATATGCTATGTGAGTACGTGGACCCTTAGAGCTACAAAAGGGGCGATAGAGAGAGAGGGAGAGATAGATACATATATACATATGTATGTATGTATGTATGTATGTATGTATGTATGTATGTATATATATATATATATGTATGTGTATATATATATATACAATTCATGTATATAAATGTGCTATGTATATTTATGTATTTGTTTGTTTCTGATCTATAGATATATGCACTACTTATTTAAAGTGTATTTATTTCATGTTAGGGTTTAGGGGTCCAGGGGGATGTGATGCATATTAGGTTGATCATGAGGGTCTCTACATGAGGAGCCCAGAAGACGGCAAGACAGGAAGATCTCACCATTGCGCGATTGAAATCCCCGCAATCTGTGTTTAGAGTTTCGGATTTCGGGTTTAGGGGTTTGCGGGTTTGAGTAGGATTGCGAGTGGGTTTTGACGGCTGGCCAGGTTTCATGGCCCTTTCCTGGGATGCAGAGCGCGGGGCCTAAACCCTAGAAGGGTGGAATGTTTGCGTTTCCAGAGCCTGGCAGGTTTAGGAGGGTTTACGTCTAAGGTTTTTGGGGCAGGTGCTCGCCATGAAGGCTTCACCGTCGAAAGGATGCATCCTCGCGTGTTCGGTCGTCCATCTGCACCGCGGTGCGCCTCCACATCGCCGCCTGCGTCGCCTGCGCATGACGACGCCACTCCGAAGGATTCCGTGGGGCGAGGACTGGGTCGCGGCTCGTGAAGTCCCCAAAGCTGAAGCTGGTGGCAGGGATGGACATGTTGACTGCATTCTGAGATCACTGTGCTCATCAACAAGGACTAGCAAAAGACCGCCGGCTCATCGGGCGAGGGGGTAGGGCTTTTCAGCAGCATGTGCCCATGGAGGGGGAGTTGGGGGTGTGTAGTTGCGGAAAAACAGCTAAATCAAAAGCACAAAATTGGGTTTTTTCAGGGTTGCGACGTTAAGGAATCAAAGGTCATTCTCTGCCTTCGTTTCATTCAGTTTCTGCCGCCTCTTGGTCGTCGGGGAGAGGAGGCTCCCAGGTGGTACCCTGGGTACCCTTGTTTCCAGTTCAGGGTTTAGGGTTTAGGGTTTAGGGTTTATGGGTTCCAGTGCAAAAGGGAAACCTTACGGCCTTACGGTGTAGTTTCGGAAGATATGGAAGAAGCGGGCGCCAAACTTTTCAAAGCCAGAGGTCGTGTAAAGGTGACATCGGATGTGGAGTGCCAGGTGGGAGCGGCGGATTGCGTGGAGTTGTGGGGATGCATCATCCGTGTTTTATCCGTTTTGTACACACTAGGCTGGACGGTCCGGGCACAACGCCAATAAAGGCAGAATCGAATGTTTGTTTCTGTCTTTAAACATCGCATGCTCAACAAAGCATTTCTCGCTTGTGCTTCAGCAGAACCCCTAAACCCCTAAACCCTAAAAAAAGGAGCCCATGAAGTCCCGCCTGCCTCCTGAAAGTCCTCCGTGCAATCCGTGGCGACACATGCTGCAGCGGCTGTGGAGGCAGCGGGGGTCGAAGCGGCTGCGCAACCTAAGCCCTAGCCTAGACCTTAAACCCTGAATCTTGAAGGTTGAACCCCAAACCTTAAACCCTGAAGGTTGAACCCTAAACCCTAAACTCCGAAACTTCAAGCCCAAAACCCGAACCCTAAACCGCAAAACCCTGAAGGTTGAACCTCGGATGGCACTTCTTGCAATAAGGTTTCCGTGGTCGGATCCACAATGCCTACGTGTTAAGCTCAAACCTGAACTTAGTAGCTTAGAATGAGTCACTTTTGGGATAATTTGACCTCGTATAGAACTGAAAGTGTACATTTTTGGAGGTTTATGAACTCAGCAACTACGTGAAGCATTGCAAACGGGTTGGGCTAACAACTCAAACCTTAGGGGTTCGGTTTAGGGTTTACGGAGTGGGGTTTAAGGTTCTGGGCTTAGGGTTTAGGGGTTAGGGTCCGTACTTGCTCACCTTGGGAAGCCAACGGCCTTTCGAACTACATGTTCCACGTGGACATGTTGAAGTCCACCAAAACTCTGACAGACCATCGCCCGAGGCTTCACATGGAGGAAATTCAGGTGGAATTCATGCGCTTGAAGTTTCTTCCAACACCGTCTTTTGGACTTGACAACCGCAATACTTAATCCATGAAATCTTCGACCCAAACGCCTGAACCCTGATACCGTCAGCCCTGAGCCTCACACTCTGCACACCAAGACTGGAGCCCCACAGAACATGTATAGAATTAACATAACTCGTGTTGCGAACTCCCGCATCAAGATACCGATAGCTGTTTAAACACAAAGTAGCGAGCGAAACTTGCAGGATTTCCTCGCTGCCCCTGCCGGCTTTGCCGTGGTTGGAGCGTCGGCAGAGCGACGGAAGTTCGGCAACCAGGCAGGCCATCGAAGGATGCTGGGGGTTTCTTTAACGGGTCCTATATCGAAGTGTTGAAGGGTGTGCAACTTGCCATCCTGGCATTCCTTCTGCACTTGATCGGTTGAAGCCTGCCTGCAAAACGGTACACTGCTGCTCCACGGTTTTCTTGGAGAGTCCGCGAAACTCGTGCTAGTTTCGAAGCTTGACTGCTGTTCTTAGAAAATGCTGCCAGCTCAGACTCTCGGTGCTGGGGAAATTGCATTGTAAATGTGAGTATGTATTAGATCAGAAGTTGGCGCTCGATGGGTGACCCAGACCCTACCCTAAACCCTTAACCCTTAATCCTTAAACCTTAATCCCTCATCCCCTAGGCCCTAAAATTTAAACCCCAAGCCCGTTGAAGTTGATGGTAGCAGAGGGGATGGAGTAGTCTGTTCATGGCCGTCAACCTCTTCCGACTTGAAACTCATAGTAGAAGTTAGGAAGGCACTGTGTTTAACAGGATCCATACCTTGCAGGACCCTCGAAGAATTCTCTGCACGGTCCTCGGCTCGTTGTTGTGGCCTGGTCCTGGTCGTTCTGTGGGTTATTTCTTATAAGGGCTCCTACTGTCCTATTGAAGAGATCTCCAAAACGTATGTTTTTCGCTTGCTCACCTTACTTGAGCAGTGCCTGCTAAGGGTTGGCGTTTTCCAAAAAGTCGGTGTTTGCTTCACTTCTACGGGAAGTAGCGTTAACAAGAATCTCCGCAGGTCTTGCGCTGCTACATGCAGCACGGGCTCAGCGTCGTCCCCGTGAGCATCAAGCAGAAGGTCATCGAAGGCACGACATGCCTTTTAGGGATGAATTAGGGGTTTATAGGGGTTTAGATTTGTGGTCTGGAAGTCTTGGATGTAGGGGCTTTTTTGGATTGATGACGTCCGTTACCGTATCACTTCGCAAGCAGGCGGCTGTGAAGAATGGAGCATCTTAGAAGATCCCTAGGGTATTGAGAGTTTATGGGTTTAGGGTTCAGGGTTCGCGATTTAAGGGTTTAGGGTTCAGGGTTTAGGGGCTTAGGGCTTAGGAGCATGCATCCAACCGTACAAACCTTTTTGGCACGTTTATCCCCCTGTCAGACCCTATAGACCCCCGCATCATCTTGCAAAAGATGCCCCTCGCCTCAGGCGTGTGAATTTAGGGTTTACGGCTTGAGGTATGTAGGACCCTTGTGGTCCATGTGCCTAATTTGCATGTAATGAAGCCCAAAAGGGGCTACTATGGTTGATGATATAAATCCTGCATTACCCATTATAAGGAATATACCCATAATTCCCATAGTTTAGGATCCTTAAGGTAATGCAGGATTTCTATCATCAACACAATGTCCTGACATTCGGACCGAAGTGCGTACATTCTGGATACATGGACCCGGTGGCACCCTAAAACCCTTACAGAACCCTAACTTCGGAGCCCTTCGCCCGTACCCATACTGTAAGGGGAACATGCGCACTTATCTCATGCCCTGCAACCCTAAACCTTAAAGCCTAAAACCCTAACCCTAAACCCCTAAACCCTAAACCCTAAAATCCTTAACCCTAAAACCCTAAACCCTGAATCCTAAAGCCCTTTTGGTACGCTTGAAGGAGCCCTTCAAGGAAAGCCTGCTCGAAACCCAGGAACCCAGGGCCCGAAATTCCGGACTGGCCCTAGAGCCCTTGTGGTGCCCTGATCGTCCCTTGTATACAGTTGGGTAATTAGGGCCCCTTTTTAGGGTTCCTGAAAGGGATCTATGAGGGTTTCTATAAGGGTACTATAAGGGGTTCTTTATGGGTAGTTCTCTAAAATAGGGTCCCCTTTTAGGGGGGCCTGTTTATAAGCGCGCCGTACTATCCTGGGGACCTAACAAGGGACCCTAATGTAGAGGACTACCCAAGCACCCAAACCCTAAACCCCTAAACCCTAAACCCTAAAACCCCTAATCCCCTAAACCCCTAAACCCTAAACCCCTATACCCAAAGCCTCAACCCAAACCCCATGCCCCCGATCAGGCCTGCCAGCAGTGGCTTCTCTCCGAGATCTCGGGCGCGAGGTAAAGGCATCCCAACCTAAACACCAAGCCCTGCAGCATAGGGTTTAGGGTTTTGGGTGTAGGGTTTTGGGTTCAGGGTTTAGGGTTTAGGGTCCAACCTAAAAACCAAGCCCTGAACCATCCACTATTGGCTTTGGTAAGGCCTTAAGAGGGCGTTAATAACCGGGCTTAATATGACTTTCATAAGGTGGGCAATCTTAATCTTTGGGATTTCTTGCTTCGAGTTTCGGGGTTTAGGGTGGAGCATGAGACCCTGAGCCCTACGCTCTGAACACCATGGCTCAGGCCACAAAACCCACCTCGGGCCCAGAGGCTTAGGGTTTAGGGTTTAGGGTTCTCCTACCCAACTGTTGGGTGTTAAGCACAAAGCTACCCCGGGGGCGCAACCTCAGCCCCAATACTGGGCCCCTGTTGGATACAATTTTACATTTCTGTTATAATAGACCCCAATAAGGATTAAACATGATCATTTCGAACATGGCCCCAACAGTGAACCAGAATAAAGGATTTGAGAAGAGAGCTCGTTCTGGTGCATCCGGAACAGCACTGCAATGCTTGCACCCGGGAAGACCATTTGGGAACGCAAAGCCCGCGAAATCTGAATTTTGTCAGTCGCCGAAGGATGCTTCGGAGCCCAATAGGTAAACTTTAAACTTTTATGATACATTAAGCCCCGACCAAAAGAAAAGTTTAAACTTTTTTGGGCTAGGATACTCAGCCCCTAAGTGTAGATTGTAGAGGCATAGAGGCACAGATAGGCTTGGGCTATTCTAGGTTCTTGTTAAGGGATGTAATTTAAGTTGCCATAATAGGGATCTATAGTAAACAAAAGGGTTTCCTATTATGGTAACTTAAATGAATTCCTTTAATAAGTGCCCAGGATAGGCTTGGGCTATTCTTCGTGGGTCTCTTTTCTGGAGAGGTAGGTGCTTGGGATCTCGGCTTTAGGGCCTTTTTAGGGTTTAGGGTTTAGGGGTTAGGGGTTAGGGGTTAGGGGTTTAGGGGTTTAGGGGTTTAGGGTTTAGGGTTTAGGGGTTCAGGCATTGCTGTTTTTCGTCTGTCGCGACCGCCAAGATTCAACTGCTTTGAGTCACTGCATGAGTGTGGTTACGATCATCAGCAACAGAGTCGACATCATCATCGCCATCACCGTCAACAGATGCATCATCGTCATGGTCGTGAGTTATGACCACGGTCTTTGACCATCTTTCTCATATTGTCATCGTCATCATGATCATCATCATCATCATCAGTATCATTGCCATCATTGTCATCATGATCGTCATCATCATCGCCATCAACATCTCATCACCATCTTCATCATCATCCTCATCATGATCACGATCATGAGCACCGTTATCATGAGCCCCATCGTCACCATGACGACCATCATGCTGGAGACTGCCAAGAAACCTACAAGTTGCGGGAAGGTCAGTTCGCACAACCGGACGTTCTGTTAATATAGGGGCCGTAGTACTTACCTCTACTATTTTGGGGGCTCCTCATTTTAATTATAAGTGTTATGTAGTATACCCTAAAACCCTATTCCAATTTTTTTAGGCCCCCACAGAAGTCTTCCAATTTTTCAGCCCGGCCTTTGGAGTTCCTTTGGAGGACTACGGGGTGTCCGTGATCACACCTCCGAAGGCCGTGGGAAGCGGCTTCCGTGGGTCGATGCACACCCGGGCCATGCGGTTGGATCGAGGGTTTAGGGCTTAGGGTTTTGGGATTAGGGGGTTTAGGGTTTATGGTGTCGAAGTACAACAACTGCGCACTTTCCTGTGTAGGGTATAGCTGAGTGTCCGGGTTATTTGGGCTCAGCAATTCGGTCATCGTTACTACGAGACCCCAAGCCGTAGACTCGACCATCAACAGGCATCCTAGCTTTGCTTCTACTTCTACCTCTACTGCTACTGCTACGTCTACTACTACCATTACCACTACCCCTACCCCTACCACTACCACTCCGACTCCCTCTGCTGCTGCTGCTGTTACTACTGATGCTACTACTAGTGCCACCACTACTTCTGCATTCCGAGTGTGTTTGCATGGGTTCTTCGGCCTTAGCTGCTGTTTAGTAATTACTCTTTTGGCCTACAAGAGTAGCAAGCACAACGACTGTGTGTGGAATCAGATGGCAAAAAGGTGTATTGCAGCACCATCTCAAGTCAATCAGTTTTGTCTGGTGAGGAACAATGCCACATGGGTAGTTCTCTAAATTAAGGTCCCTTTTGGGGGTCCTTTATATACGGGTGCCGTACTGTAGTGGGGACCTGAAAGGGGACCTAATTTAGGGAACAATGCCACATGACTACAGAACGGGAAGTTTCTCCGTCAATCCTGAGCCCTACAGGCACTAAGCCTTAGGGGCTGAGTAGGTAACCTTGAGCCGTTTTGGGGCTTATAGGACGTTATTGTAATAGAAAGGGTTGACCTTTCTTTGGGCTGAGGTACTCGGCCCCTAGGAAGCGCCAAAGCCGATTCGGCAGCTCCAGTTGCCATTTGTGTTCAAGGACTTTGGTCGGATCTGAACACCCAGTCATGGTGTCTGCTTGTGGCTGCTGCGATGGGCAACATTCCGTGGCCGTAGAGGTGATAGAAACTCAGCAAGCGTATCCGGCCAAGAGCTTGGACGACGGCTCCGAGGGGCACGATGGACTTCCGTGTGCCACCAAGTCCACAGCACCAAGATCGCTCACCAAGGAGGTGCGGCTGGAGAAGTTGCAGCAGCTGGAAGTGGATACAGAACTCGTGCGTGGTGTTCCACTCCAGGTGACCTTGCGGAACTTTGGGAAGATGTGGCGCGTATCCCCACTTAGTTTGTCGGAGGAGGCCCGTAACACTCTCTACAGAAAGTCCGTTCACATTGACAGCTTCGATGTGTTCCTTTCGCACACTTGGCACACGAAGGGAAGGTGGAAAGTCTTGAGCTTGCTCTTGCAATCTGGTCTTCGCCTTGCCCTGCTTGCTTGGGCTGTGTCTTGGTAGTTGATTTAGAGTTTATGTAGGTTTCAGGGTTGCTGGCTTGGGGTTGAGGGGGTGTGCATTTCTGAGTACGGTCAACTTCAAAGGTTTCAGGAGCAAAGGCACAGAAAGCTGGCAGGAAGAATAGATCGTCCTGCCTGAGTTCATGCCTACCCTACTATGATACGGGCCCCTAAGTGAGTGTTTTCATTCAGGGAACTGCAGCTGTTGGCCAAGTCTCACATGTGTGTATCTGCATGTATGTATGCACACATACCGTTCTTACGAAACAAATTGCTTAGGGTGTTGAAGGTCTACTTGGATTTTCATGGGTAGTCAGAAGTGGGGTTATAAGTAGGGTAACTATAGTTATAGCCCAAATTAGGGGACTTATAACCCCACTTATAACTACCCATGAACCTCCAAGTAAGTGAGGACAGTGTAGACCTGCATGGGGCGTACATATGGTTGAAGGGTTGAATGTCCCTAAACCTCTACACTACATCAGGACCCTTGCCAGGCATGTGCCCAAACCCCAGTCCGTAACAACATTCGGAGATGCTGAGCCTATAGACTAATAGAACTTTAGTGCTCAAAGAAACTGTTTTTAAGTTTTACTCCAAATAATGTTGTGTTTATTGTGGTCTCAAGAGTGCACGAATTAAATGCTGAGGCGTGCGTGGCGGTGATGTTCGTTCTGTCCAGCAACTGCCTCCTCCCACTGCCCTTCGAGTTCATCTCCAGGCTTCTTTGGGGCTTACGGTGAAGGCTTAGGGGATGCTTCACAAAGATCCAACGCTCGCCAGAATGTAAGGACAAGTTTCTTCTAGGAGTTGGCGTTGTGCTTTCTCTCTCTGCCATCGCGACTGACACTGGTTGATGTACTACTGCTGCAACTTTTGTGAACTGCAGTGTAGCAATTGTTGGTGTTTTTGTCGTGAACACGCGGTTAGGGCGGTTATGGTTGTTCCCGCTGTCAGTGCGTGCAATTCGGCGAGACCATGTACCACCTTGCCCGTCGCATGGTCCGAAACGGTCCGGAGAGTCAAGAACCATGTGCCGCCAATCCAGACATTCAGGTTTGGTGACGGTGCAAAGCTCTCGTGTGGGCCTTGGTGCTTGTTGGGCTCCTTCATCGGCCACGGCGCAGGGCTCATGCTTGCACCTTACGCCCCTACATTCTGCTCCCAGGCGCCGATGTGTTCCTTGTCCCTTTTGGAGGCATTCTTGATTTTTGAGAAGCTTTTTGAGGCCATAAACAGGATTGTGCTGGAATGTGTAGGCTTCTTGGGACCCACAGCAGGCGTTACAAGAGGAGTCTTCGCGTGTAGCGAAAGATGTAAATGTTAACAGCTTCGCAGTACTGATAGCTATGTCACCGGCAGAAGCACAACAACTGCAATGCGGTTGATGTAAATTCTGCCCAGAAAAGTCACTGCTCAATGTTGCAGTCCGTAGTCTGGCAAGCACTCCTGTTGTTTCGGCTGTTGTTGCTTCAGCTGTAGCTGTCGTCATCTTCCTCTTCATCCAGCAACAGCAAGAGTTGTAGAAGAGGTTGTCGGAGCAGGAGCAGTAGCAAAAGAAGAAGCGCCAGCACCGCAGCATTACCACAAGTCACTGGTACAAGGAGCACCAGCAAGCGGTGTTGGTGCTGGAGGAGGTAGTAGAAGCACAGACGAAATTACAGGAGTAGAATGCAAAGAAGTAGTCGCACAGCGACTTGCTGCTGCAGTAGAAGTTGTCACAGCAGTAGCACGCGTAAGAGTCAGAGTCTGGGTTGGAGAATGAGCTCCGTGACTCATGACATCTGACTCTCACGACTTGCGACTCACCAATGTGATGAGAAGGATTCGTGACCGCCCGTGCTAAAGTACAGAAGTCACAACTAGGCCATAACAAACCCTATTCATAACCCATACATACTCTAATGAGTTTATCCCTAAACCCTCAACCCGAATCACCCTGGGGACCCCCAGCCCTTACCCTAAGCTAGAAGGTTTCCTCGATGTTGCAAGCATCAACCAGACAGACAAAGAGCTCATGGAGACTTGGGCCATCTTGGACCGAGTAGTACGCTTGATGACATAAGTCCTGCAATACCCATAATAAGGGATATTCCATAATTCCCATAGTTTAGGGTCCTGAAGGTCATGCAGGATTTATATCCTCAACCGTAGTGCTTTAGGGGTTTACGGTTTGAGGGGTTAAGGGTTTGAAGTTCAGCGTCGAGGTTTTAGGATTTGGAATTTTAGGCCTGGATTAGGGCTGTCTGTCAGGCCTGGCATTGCGAAGTTGTACGGACCGAGATAGTTTTCTTTATGACACACGTACATGTACTCATAGTTCCGCTTGTTTGGTTTTTGGCCACAACTGTAACCCCTAATAAACTTTTACTGCTAAACCCTAAACCCTGAACCCTAAACCAAGGAGCGCGGAGTATATGGCATAGGCGGATTTCTCTGCAAGTCCAAGGACCACGGGTTTAGGGGGTTTAGGGTTTAGGGGTTTGGCAAGAACCTGAAGCCATCTCCGGAATGGCTTCGTCGAGAGTGAGAAGTGTAAAGGGTTTTCCTGGACCCTAGGACACCTACCTTTCTAAGTACGTATAAGAAAATCATAGCGAGGAACTTTACGAATTTAGATTATCTGGGGTAAGGTAGGTAGGGCTTAGGAAGAAAGAACTGAGCCTAGGTCTAGAGTGATAGAAGCAAGAAGCAAGAATGTTAATGAGGGACCCTGGCCAGTTCCTTGCCGTTGGCAGGAGTTGCGCGTCTTGTGGAGTTGCCCGTACTTTACGAGGTTGTGGAAGCTGGGCGGATTTTGTAGATTTTTCGCGATCGGCTCGGGAAGCAGATAAAGCCTTCTGTTGCTTCCTATCGCATCCGAGGTGTGTCTTTGAAGTGGCCGCATTCCGTACCGCAAATCCAACTGGGCGGCTGGCATTCCGTCCCCTGTTCGTGGAGGTTGGCTCCTTTATGTGCGTTGCTGGTGCATACTTTAGCTGCTTCCTATACATGTTTTCGATACCCTTGGGAAGCGTGGTCGCGCCGCTGGCTTCCTATGCCATCGCCCTTGCTCCCGTCTATGTGCTCATGCACCAGCTCAGACAGAACTCCGCCGTTAAATATCAGCTCTTGCATGACTTGAAGCGTTTTGACCTTGCAGCCGTGCAGAGCCACAGTGACTTTGACCGCCAGTTTGTCTTCACGGCCATCAAGGCGTGGTATGGAAGCACCGAAGCTTTCACCCAATTTGTGCAGGGCCCTCTCCGGGAAGAGTTGTTGGAGTCTGGACAATCAACCATTCCACTCAAGTACATCTTGCTGCCATTGGGAGTGATGGCTTCGCTCTCTTTGGATTGGGTTGTGGCACTGCTTTGTGCCCATGTCTCGGCAGACTCGGCTGTGGATGGAACTGTTTTGGTTAAGAGTTGGGGTCAAAAGAAGCGTGTTTGCTTTTCAAGCCTATAGCAACAAAGGTAGAATCGATCTTGGTCGATCTTCTGACCAGCTGCTTTAGCTTCAG
>CAJNJA010008408.1:0-15456 GCA_905231915.1 Symbiodinium necroappetens
AAAACCCAGGCCCCATGGCAGGCCGCTCTCTATCTGAACCCATAAAGCCCTAAAGCCCTAAACCCTAAAAACCCTCAAGCCCTACACCCCAAAGCCCTAAAGCCCTAAACCCTAAACCCCAAACCCCAAACCCCAAAACCCTATTCTACTTCTTCAGGCTCTTATACCCTCATAGTAGTCCTTTTCCGCGCGGGGAACTCCGGCCGCGCATGGGGGGGCTGTGCTGGGGGTTTAGGGTTTATAGAGCCCTGTAAGGAACCCTTTAAAGGAACCGCTGGTATACTTTTCAAGAAGACCCCTAAACTAAGCCCTAAACCCTAAACCCTTAAACCCTAAGAAGACCCGAGGAGAAGATCTCCTTCACCGACTTTACTGCAGTGCCGGCCCGAGCTTTCCAAGAGATCCCGGACGACTGGTACGGGTTTTGGGTTTGGGGTGTAGGGTTTAGGGTTTATAAGGGTTTAGGGTTTATAAGGGTTTGGGGTTTATAAGGGTTTAGGGTTTTGGGTTTTGGGCTTAGGGTCGGAGCCTAAGTCATAGTAATTTCCCCAACAGGGCCTAGTGCAGAGTGCGGTGTTCAGCAGATGTTCTCTAGATGGCACTTTGGGAAACCTTTAAGTTTCCCTTATGGTTCCTATAATAGAGGTACCTGTTCATAAGTACTTGTCAGAGCCCCAACACTACAACCCTAAACCCCTATACCCCTAAACCCCTATACCCCTAAACCCCAAAACCCTGAACCTTTTAAAATGCATTTCTGACGTTTGCGGGTTCATTGGAACAGAGGTCTCAGGGTTGCCCTCATGGGACTCAAACAGCTGGAAATGCGACGGTTTTGTGGCCTAGAGTCTATTGCTGCGCTATTTGGGGTTTAGGTTCAGGGTGTGCTTGGGATTCTTTTCGCTAGGGCCATGCGCGCTGTTTTGCGCGCTTTGGCGCCCTCTCTAGGGTTTGTCGCAGAGTTCGGCCTAGCTCTACAAACTTGCACTGCGGCCCAAACAGTGACCCTGCGGTGTGGTCTGACAAGCTGGGAGAATGCCTTTTAATCAGGTGTTCAACCAATACGGTATTGGTTTACCTTTCCTGCGACCCTGTGTCATAATGCGGTCTTTCAGTGCCGAACAGAAAACAACATTATGTAACGGATCTCCCATGCTAGCTTGGGATTCTAGGGCTCATTTCTCACCTATTATGCTGAAAGATTCTTACAGATCTGCCAGAGACGTTTCAATGACGCTCGCTTTGCCTCTTGACGCCGGTCGCCGCCTTATCGGAGGAAAAGCAGCACGAGCGACTTGCTCTGTTGAGAGCCCCTGCGCTGTAGGCATGCGGAGGAGCAGCTCGCCTGCACCCTGCCGCGGTGGGCAGGCACAGGCTTTACGGAGTGGCACCCGTAGCAAAGCCAAAGCCGGGAGGTTAAAGAAGGTCCGGCAGCGAGGTCGTTGTCATTCAAGCAGAACTCCTGGCTTCAACCACAAGCATCGACGGTGAGCAACGTGATGTGCCCTGCGTTTTTTTGACATTTTGGTGACCGGGCCTTGCTGAATCTCGTCTGCGATGTCTATCATGTTTTCTGTTGTTTTGGAGCTGTGTGGCCTTGGGAATGTTGTTTGAGGCCTGGGATTTCTGTACGTCCCGTCCAGCGTGTTGCGACCTGTCGACAGCGACTCCTCCTGTTTGCCTTTGCCTGTATCGTGCCAGGCACCGAACGCTGCAGCCTCCGACTCCGATTCGCAACTAAGGCAACTCCTGAAAGGTGCCGAAATCGTTTTTGTTGGAGCCTTGGAAAGATTTCCCGAGAGCGTTCTATACGGGCCCAAAGGCCTTGTTGATGCTGGTTGCCTTGGGGAGGCTGCCATTTTTGCTGTGACTTGCCTTCATCGGCGACTTTGCTGTTTCCCGTACATCGGCTTGGCCTTCTATGTGGCTGGCATCTTTCTAGTGGCTGCATCCTCTGGCTCGGAAGTCTCGGATGTCCCATTAGGCCAGCTGTGAGACGAAGGATTTGCCAGTGTGTGGGGTGACGACATGGAGGCGGCGAGCTTGGGTGCAGAAGATCTTCCTGAAGGTGAGTTCCGTCAGACTCCTACATGTTTCTTCCATCCTTCGGACGGGTTCTGACGTGTTGAGTCATGAGCTGGAGCCAAAGCAAGATGGATGTGCTCCGGCGGGTTCGGCCTCTATAAACCTGATCCAGATTGGTCGTACCTTGCACGTAGTCCTTTCACTCGAAGAACGCTCTAAGTTGATGTGCGCAGAGGAGGTGGTTGGCATTTTCCACGCCTCCGTCATGTGATTTGTGCTTATCTTGCTCAGCCTTGAGGTCGCGGCATGTCTTTCTCCTGTGACCGGCCTTCGCTCTACCAGCCTGCCTCACTTGATCGACTTTAATTAAGCCTTCCGTAGACTCTAGGTGGAGGCCAAGGGGAAGGACCCCGGCAACGTGCAACGGCTGCTTCGGGTACTCGCCGAACCCTTCGCAGCATATAGCGCGCAGGCACGCTTCCCGTGAGAACAGTGAGAGAGCCTCCTCTGCCGTTGCAGAGAAGGGAACTCTCTATGAACAAAAACAAGTTTTGATCATTGGGAGGAGGTCACAAGGTCCGTGATGGGCTTTAGGACCAAAGCAACTGAGAAGATCAAGGAGCTTTGTAAAAAAAACATCAGCAAAACAATGTCGAGCTGGGGGCTGTTGCCAGCATGCTTCTCCCTCAAAATGCTAAGCTTGATCTGAAAGAGAAACAGCTCGTTCGGTCTCTTATCTATGAGCTTGAGGAGCTCCTCAAGATTTATGAGCCAAGAGTGGACTCATCTGGTCTCTTAGAGATCAATCTTTGCCCTTTTATGTTGCTGTTCTCAATGCCGGATCTAGGAAGGAAATTCTTTGTTTGATAAGCATATCGCAAGGAAGGAAATTGGCAAGAAACTATGTGATGACTTCTTTGCTGATGATGGAGACGAAGGCGAGGAAGCACATCATATAGCTAAAAAAACTTAAACGGTTCAGTTTAAGCCCAAACCCTAAACCTTAAACATTTTAGACCCTAAACGCTGAGCCCTATAAGCCTCGTGAATTTTATATCCGGACTCACTAGCCAGAAACCAAGCAGCTCAAGCGGCGGGGCAAAACCTGAACCGTCGAAGCCTTGCTATAGCAATTAGAGCATGCCCTTACTGTTGATGGATGATATAAACCCTGTATTACCTTAATTAAGGATCCCAGATTATGGAAATTATGGTATATTCGTTACTATGGGTAATGCAGGATTTATATCATCAACCGTAGTACGGTCCATACTGAAGCAAGAGTATGATCCCACAACCTAAGACTAAACCCTAAACCCTATACCCTAAACCCTAACCCTAAACCCTATTCCCTAAGCCTTAATCGTATACTCCCCAAACCCAAAACTCTAAACCCTATATTCCAGTGACTAAGGCCCCATTCGAGAAAACCCTGTTGAGGACCTCAGGGATTACAGGGCTTTAGGGGTTTAGGGTTTAGGGGTTTAGGGGGTTTAGGGTTTAGCGTTTACCTAAACCACACAAAAGGATCCGAGTTAAAGGGTTTCATGGGTGGGTCTAGGGTTCAGGGTTTAGGACCCTAAACTGTAAGCCCTAAACCCCTAAAGCCTTAAACCACTTATAAGGATCCGAAGAAGGCTTCTTTAGGGATCCCTTTAGGGCCCGTTCGAGGGTTACAGAACCTTTACTTATGGGAAATGCAGGATTTATATCATCAACCGTATGGACCCTTTCGGGTAGGGCTTGGGAGGGAAGCTTTCGGGTTCCGGTAGGGTTCACGGTTTAGGTTTAGGGTTTAGGGTTCCGAGTCAATGGAAAAGCCCGCAAGCCGGCTCTATTAAAAGGCACTTGGGGAGTCCTGGTAGACCCCTCAAACCCTAAAGCCTCAGGCGCTACCCCAGAAGCCCGAAACCCCAAACTTTGAACGCTGATCCGTTTGACCCCAAAACCCTAAACTTCAAGCCCGAAACCCTTTAAACCCAAAACCTAAATTTTAAGTCCTAAACCCTTTAAACCCAAAGCCCTAAACTTTAAGCCCTAAACCTCTAAGCCCATGAAGCCTCAGGCGCTACTGGCCCGCCAGGGCTTCGGCAAAGCCGAGCTGATGGCGGCCTTTCGGCGATTCGACGTGCGGAAGGAAGGCTGGTGAATAGGGGTTTAAGGTTTAGGGTTTAGGCCCTATAGACCTTAAACCCTAAACCCGGGGGTTTTAAAGGGTTTAGGGGTTTGGGAGTTTAGGGCTTAGGGTTTAGAGGGTGGTCAGGTTTAGGGTTTTAGGGGGGCCTAAATAATTATCAAGACTATGTTTGGGGGTTCCTTCTTCTAACTAATTATAGTACAAGTCCCCCAAAACCCTATTCTAATCATTAAGGCCCGTAGGTTAGGGATTTGGGGGGCTTCAGGGTGTTAGAGGGTGGTCAGGTTTAGAGTTCTAGGGATTTAGGGATCAGGGCTTTAGAAAGGTTCAAAGGTTCGGGGTTTAGATGGCTTTAGGGGCTCAAGGATTGCAAGATATTGTAGGGTTTCGCGGTGTGTGAGCCGGTGTGTGTATACCGTGTTACACACAGATGGAGTAAGCAAGGAGTCGTGCGGGATGTGCATTTCAGACAGGAAAGTCAGGCTTTATTTTGCTGGCAAGGTTCGGCTTCCGTGGGTGGGTTTTTCGGCGGAGTCGGTGAGTACACGATTGTTTTGTCCAGTAAATCGAGGAGCCTCCCTCGATAACACTCTGTCCAGCATCCGAGTGTGTCTTGCAAAAGATAGTGTTCGGATTTGTTTGCGGCTAGGACCAAGGCGAGTCGTGGCGGAGCTAACTGAGCTGCTCAGACCGAACGTGTTTGACCCGCAATTCTGGTTTTGGTTTTTCAGGCCTATAAATTATCTATAAAGTTTAGGAACTACCCTACCCGTAGGCTCCATAGTGGTTCCTTTTTGGGATTACCTTATAGGATCCTAAATATACACCACAATAAGGAACTACTATGGAGCCTATGGGTAAAGCCTATAAACACTGCCTACAGCCCCAGAGTAGGTCAAACTATGGCCCCCAAAAAAGTTGGAAACCTGATAAAAGGGCAATTAGCGCAGGGATTCCCCATACATTAGTCTTAAGGATTGAGGTAGGTTTCGCATGCTAGAAGCTCACATCCTGACGTTCTGCGACTACACCCTAAACCCGGACTTCTCTACCCGGCAGGCTTTAAACCCCTATTTAAACCTTGTAAGCTTCTACACCCTAAACCCTGAATCTCGACGTTCATCGGACAACGCGACCTCTAAACCCTAAACCCTAAACCCCTAAACCCTAAACCCTGCGAGGCAAGATCTCATTAGCCGCGCTGTCGGAAGTCCTGAAAAATGCCGGGTGGGACGCCCCAGACTGGCACCCTACTCCAGTTTTGATGGTTGGGGTTTAGGTTTTAGGGTTTAGGGTTTAGGGGTTTAGGGGTCTAGGGGTCTAGGGTTAAGGGGTCTAGGGTGAAGGTTTAGGGTTTAGGGTTGAGGGTTCTCTAGTTTTGATGGTTAGGGTTCTTTCGCATTTTGCTATAGGGCTCTTGCTTTCTACTATTTATGTATATATGTATACATATACACACATGTTTGTATAATTTGTATATGTATATATACCTATATATATATATATGTGTGTGTGTCTGTATATGTACACATACATATGTGCATAGATACACCCATGCATACATACATACATGCATGCATGCATGCATGCATGCATGCATGCATGCATGCCTACATACATACATGCTTTCATACATACATGCATACATACATACGTACAAACATACATATATCCATACATGCATACGGAGATACACAGTCTTAGACACATAGAAACATACATGCATACATACATACATACAGACATACAGACATACATACATACATACATACATACATACATACACACATACATACATACGTAGATACATAGTTACTTACTTACATACTTACTTACTTACTTACTTGCTTACTTGCTTGCTTACTTGCTTACTTGCCTTACTTTACTTCACTTCACTTCACTTCACTTCACTTCACTTCACTTCACTTCACTTCACTTCACTTCACTTCACTTCACTTCACTTCACTTCACTTCACTTCACTTCACTTCACTTCACGCCACTTCACTTCACTTCTTCACTTCATTTTACTTTCTTACTTACTTACTTCCATGCATGCATGCATGCATGCATGCATGCATGCATGTATGCATACATGCATACATACACATACATGATCATACATGTTTATTGCAGTGCAGCCTGGTCGCGCAGCTGTGAGACTCCAACGTGACATCCGGTCACATAGGTTTGCAGCAGATACCAGTTGGCCAAGGTTTAGGCTTTAGGGTTTAGGTTTTAGGGTTTACCGTTTGGGTTTAGGTTTAGAGTTCAAGGTTTAGTGTTACCATTGTAAGTTATCATTGTGTTCGAGTCCAACCTTGCCTAGGACCGAGGCGACAGCATCTTGCAGCTGCGAAAGTAACCCCGAAGCCTCAACTCCAACAAACCGACAACCAGAGATCCTGTAGAGTTCGCATGAGTGCGAATATGCAAGTCTGATGATCTGGGGCCAGCCTCGAAGATCCGTAGCCCGGAAAGCTCTCCGGAGCTTTGCGTCGAGGGCTCTACCTTGGCAGAATCTTCGGTCTCGTTCCCCTGGTCGGATCCTGCCATGCCTTGCGATGGTTTTGCAGACGATGCCCAGAGATTTGGGACCTGGCACAACTGTATCTGCTGGTGGCTTCCATACCTGTGCCTTGGGCACAGATGAAGAGCTTCTCTGCTTTGGGGGAAACTGGGGTCTCGATTCCTCTGGCCAGTGCGACGTGCCGGCTGATTTGGGACCTGTGGCAGGATTCTCAGCAGGGCACGAGCACTCCTGCGCAGTGACGATGGATGGCAGGCTCCATTGTTTCGGGCTAAACTTTGCTGAGCAGTGCGGTGTGCCTGGTGATTTGGCACCGGTTCAGGCAGTCTCTGCCGGCAGATATCACACCTGTGTCCTAACGACTGGAGCACAGGCTGTGTGCTTTGGGTGGAATGACGATGGCCAGTGCGATATTCCTGCAGATGTGGAGTCAGTTCTAAGCGTTTCGGCCGGAGGCGAACATACCTGCGTAGTGACGCAAGATCGGCAGCTTGTGTGCTTTGGCTTAAACGATGAAGGCCAGTGTGACATACCAGCCGATTTGGGATCAGTTCGAGAGGTGTCTGCAGGCTATTCCCATACATGTGCCCTGAAAATGGATGGCCAGCTGGTTTGTTTTGGTGGGAACGAAGATGGCCAATGTGACGTCCCAGCTGATCTGGGCTCAGTCGAGGCCGTGGCTGCAGGCGGAGAGCACACTTGTGCCATAAAGATGACTGGAGAACTGGTTTGCTTCGGATGCGGTGCAGATAGCGAAGGGCAGTGCGATGTGCCCCCGGACTTAGGCCCAGTTGTGTCCGTATCCGTGGGCGTGGCACACACATGTGCTATGACAGTGGGCTGGCAGCTCGTCTGTTTTGGACTGAACGACGACGGCCAGTGCGATGTACCGGAAGACCTGACCCAGGCGTGAGAGATTGAAGTCGCTGACGGCGGTTACAGCTGTTAAGGGTTTGGTGTGAATCTTGCGGGAAGGGTAGCTTCGGGCAACGTACATAAACTTGGAATAGATTCAATAGATCCCTAGACGCCCGAACAATTAGGTATACTCGCTTTCCTTGGGTTTCCCACTATATGTCGGGATTATCATACGGGTATGTACAAGGATACTACAGGGCTGCTACAAGGGTTATACTACAGAGTTTTAGGGTTTCGGATAGCCCGAAAAGACCCGTTCAAATGTTATGTGAGTGCATACCCAGAGGCTCCAAAGTAGTTCCTTTTTGGGATTCCCTTATAGGATCCTAGATATAAATCACAAAAAGGAACTATAATGGAGCCTTTAGGTGTCTTCATCGCTGTCCCTCAATTCCACCCTGCTCCTCAAATAGAAAGCTACGACCTACCGGGTAGGGCTTGGGCCAGGAACCCTGCTCCGACGGCCGTACGGTTGATGCTATAAATCGTGCAGTATCTTAAGGATCCTGAATTGTGGGAGTTATGGTAAATTCCTTATTCTGGGTAATGCAGGATTTATATCATCAACCGTAGAACGTTTAGGGGTTAGGGCTTAGGGTTGTGCTGCTTGGGCTGAAACCGAGAAGGAGTGCAAGACACGCGTCAATACCAATGCTACAGAAATACTGCACAAGTATTAATCCGTTCACAAGTGGCTCGGCTATTGCAGCTGCACAAGAAAGTCTTGAGAGCCACCGAAACCTTAATCGACAGTCAAGTTATCAGTTAGTCTTCCCATTATGTGGGTAGTCCCTTTTTTGGTCTCCGAAATACTACGACACCTTTATAAAAGCACCCAAAATGAGACCCCATGTACGGTCATTGTGAGCCCGGATGCACGACGTATCACCTCAACACCTGCAGCCGTAGAATCTCCACACGTTGCATCCCAAAGCATACGTTTTCCGGCCAGATGCCTCAAACAGTATAAACCCCTAAACCTCTAAACCCCCAAACCCAATTATTGAACCCTTACCTAGTTGATCGATCTCATGGAACTTTTGATCCCTTATAGAAGCCGTATATGTATCTCCTCTAGAGGATCCCTTCCGGACTCTAGAACCCTATGAGCCCTAAACCGTAAACACCATCCAGGGACACTTAACTCTTGAGCTTATACCCGACAACCCGCTATGAATTCCAGCTCGAATCTAAGGGTACAATAAGGGTAGTGTAAGGGTAATGTAAATGCACTATAAGGGTACTGTGCTATCAGGATACTAACGGGTCCACGTGGCCTCGGGATCCAACACAGGGTTGAAGGATGAACCACATACCTTCTTCGTAATTTCACTCTAGTAGCCCCGCGGAGTTACTAATGATATTAGTCTTATACCCCATCGATACCTGTAGCAACCCTAAGCCCTAAACCCTAAACCCTGAGGCCGCTACATTCCTCTACGCCGACCCCTGTGGCTCCAGCTCAGGCCTGCGTCAAAGCTTGAAGCTTTCAAAGAAGCAGATGTCGGCCAGGCGGGCTGAAGTCGAGACGATGACCATAATTAGGGTTTAGTTTAGGGTCATGATGACTTCGGGTTTAGGGTTTAGGGTCACCATACGGCTCCCTCGTCGCATCACCGCCTGTGCCCTTGCCTCGCAATAGTTTTTAAAATTCACGTGCAACGAAGTACAACACACAGCCCCAGAATTCCCAGGCTTTGGCATCAGCTTCACGAATGATGTAAGCTAGCCAGTCTTGCCTCGTCGCAAGGAAGAGACGAGGGAAGCGAGGGAGAGGGGGGGGTGGAGGAGGGAGGGTCCTGGCAGGCCCTTTCTGTGCCAGCAGAATCTCTGGATGTGCGTTCTGCCAACCCGAAATCCAATTTTTCAAGGGGGTGGGGGGGCGGGGCGGGCGGGGAGGCGGGGTCAGCGGCCGAGGGATTAGGAGGTGAGGAAAGAGGAAATCCCTGCAGGAACCTCTGACCGCTTCCACCGACCCGAGGCGAATTAGTCATTTTGGAGCCTCTGGGTGGGGTGCGTGATCAAGATGCAAAGGCTTAGAAACCCGCCGTAAGCCACTTGTTTCGCTTGCGGTCTCCAGCCTGGACTAGATTCTGCCTTAAACCTAGGCCCCATAAACCCTAACCCAAATCCCTCAACCCTTAAACCCCATACAGCCTGTTTAGAGCCGCTACAGAACCCGAATAGAACGTTTTTGAATTTCTTCTAGAACCCTTATAGACCCAAATTCCGCAACTGCAAGGACGGCGCAATCGATTTCGATGAGTTCTGTGCGCTGATCAATGCCTAACAGCTTGAGGGAAAGAGGTTTATTCAGGGCGACAGTGTGTTCCTCTTCGTATCCAGCGGTTTTGACTTTAAGCACTGAGTCCTGAACTTAAAACCCTGATTCCGAAATTCCTCAACCCCTAAACGCTCGAATTCGTTACAACCTTACATGAAGATGTTAATCTTGCTGCACAAGCATGCTGGGCAGGTAAGAATGCCTGTTTCTTGATAGTTCCATCCTATAGCTAAGACGGGTCAGGGTTTAAGGGTTTAGGGGTAGGAGATAATGATGGCCCCAACGTAGGCAGCGAAGACACAACAACTCCAGGTACATAATTTCTCAGGTTGGTTGATTCTCGATTCCGAATGCCTTGGTTGCCTGTAAAGCTCAAGGCGATCGATCCTATGCTGCTTAGCGTCACACCTGAAAGTATTCTCTGCCAGACAAAGGAACTACGCTAGAGGGCATAGATAAATCAATTTATTGCACCATTCTGGCTCTGCGTTACAGAGAGGCAGAACGGCATGGGTGTATCTGCATTTATGCACTCATATGTATATAGTGTATGGTGCCATATACATGTTTGTGCGCATGTGTGTATGGTTCGTCTCTTCTTGTGCTCTGCTGATTTAATCATGTGTTGTGCGTTCGCTAAACTTTAAACCCTCAACTAAACCCTAAACTTGAGACCCTAAACCCGAAACGTGAGATCTTAAACCCTAAATGTGAGACCCGAAACCTAAACTTCGTTTGGTTTTGGCTTCATCGCCTTGGTGATTTCGCGGTGCAGGAACATGAGATGATGCACATCGGTCGAAGCGTAGCAAAGCAACGTTTCTTAGAGTTCCAACAAGATTGCAAACTTAGAGCTCTGCATGATGATTTTTCACATGTATGCATGTATGTATGTATGTACATGATGGATGGATGGATGTATGTGTGTATATATACATACATATGTATAACAATGAACCCTGAACCCTCAACCCTAAACCCTATATATATATATATATTTATTTATTTATTTGCGTATCTTTGCTCGGCCGACGGGGTGCACAGGTAATCCCACACCCGAAGAATCTGCTTGTCGGGCAAGCAAGCCACAAAGCTCACATGGAAGCCACGGTTCAGGGGTTAGGGTTTATAAAGGTTCACTTTAACCCTAGACAACCTACCGTTTCACGTTTCCTTATCATGATTTCCTTATATCAACATGAGAGGGTTTTCGGGTTAGGTTTTGGGGTTTTGGGGTTTAGCCTGGACCACTGGACAGTCCCGTATTTACGAGGATTTAGGGTTTTGGGTTTGGAGTTTCCCGAACCTCGTCCCCACATAGCTGGCGGCTCGATGATGCGTCGAGAGAAAAGTGCGAGGAATGTTCAGAGTCGGGCGGGGCGATGTTTAGGGTTTAGGGATTGCTGCAACTTAGTAGTGATCATCGTAGTAGTGTCGAGCAGGAGTAGCAAACGTAATCCCCAGCACGCTGTAAGCCCTTGATGCGACGACGCCTTAAATCCCGCAAGCTGAAACATCTTCCAACCAGAAGTTACATTCATGGTCTTGCATGAAGCACTAGGTATTATCAGTAAAGAAGCTTAATCCACGCAGCTTCATTCCTTAGGCATCAGGCTGGCCACCACCACCAACAACAACAACGACATCAGCAGCAGCAGCAGCAGCAGCAGCAACAGCGGCATTCGTCTTATCGGCCATGGTCTTACGTTCTACGTGCTTCTGATGTAAGTGTACTTATCCACGAGCAATGTATGCTCCCAGGTTCCCAACATGTTGACATTGACACTGTAGTTCATTCGAAGTATTTGCTCGGTCTGTTTCGTGTTCGTTCTATCATTCTGCCTGTTCTGAGTCTACATACAGCCACTTGACCCATGCAACATCATCGATATGCTCTCTACCATGACATGAACCTTATATGCGCGTTCCATGTTGGCAGTATTCATGACTTACCTGCGTCCATGTGTTTGTTCAGAACTCCCTACGCAGCACGCTGGCCATGATGCATCTTATCTTGCGGTTCGATGTCTTCCTGCACTCTTGCAGGTCTTCATCCTGTTCACACCGTCATTGCTCGGCAAGGGTGCTAGTCGTCAATACTGCTGCACTGCTGATGATGCTGTTACGAGTAGTGCTGGTGTTGTTAACAGCATCGGCTTTGGTAATGCTGATGATGGGCTAGGTTAAACTGAAACTGCAAAAAATGGGTTCAACCTTACTCATCTTGCCGGGTTGCCGGAAGTTCGGCCATGTTGAGACATGAAGACACCCTCTGTGGCCGAAGCATCTGACACGGCTTCAGCCAGGACCCAACCCCTTAAATCCCAAACGCAGGATATGAGCACCACCATGGCATTCGCGGGCCTCCTTCGAAAGTTGATGAAGGCTCGAACTGTCATGGTTTAATCATTTGCTGAACACTATAGTCGTATTGTTTGTATTCCGGTGTTGGGGTGGGGAGGGGTCGTGCTGTTCGGGCTGCCAAGAGCCATGCAGCAGAAAGCAAGGGCTCTGATCGTGAGATGGTTACTGGCGTTTAGGAGTGGTTTTGTCTCTAATCGTTGGGATTCAACAGATTGCAGCTAAGCCTTGCAATAGTCCCTAAACCCTAAACCTTCAACCCTAAACCCTAAACCGTAAACCCTAAGCAGTAGTGGTGTTTATCATCTTCAACTGCCTGATGGCAAAGAGGGTTCCATCATGTCGCAGGGGTTTGGGCCCGCAAAACCAGGAACCTTCATCTCACATCTTCGCACTGCTATTTAGGATTTCTGGGTCCTTGTTGGATACAGTTTTGCATTTTTGTTATAGCAAAAGCCCTAATGACCATTAAAAATGATCATTTTTACTATAGCCCCCAACAGGGAACCAGGTTTGGGGGTTTTAGCGTGTTGAGATGGGGTTCAGGATTGAGCGCCTGGCACGCCACCCTGAATCCAACTAAGCGAAAGCATTCGGGACACACGGTTTAGGGGTTGGGGTTTAGGGTTTATTCGGGATACAACGGAACAGAGACCGAAGGAGAAACGACGTGACAGCCATATCCTTGAGCCAACCTCTTTTGCAACATCATCAGCCCCCACCCTAAACTCCGAAGTTAAGGGAGTTTAGGTTTAGGGAGTCGGTGGAGGATGTAGGGTTTGATGGTGCAGGTCGGAATGTAAGGTTTTAGGGATTTTTTGATTAGGGTTTAGGGCTTAGGTTTAGGGTTTGGGGTTTAGGGTTTAGGGTTTAGGGTTCAGGTTTAGGGTTTAGGGTTTAGGGTTCAGGTTTAGGGTTTAGGATTTAGGGTTTAGGGTTTGGTGGAGTCCTCTGATCCGTCTACAAGGTGCATTCCTTCACTGAAGCCCTTTTAGGGGTTTAGGGGTTGCGGGTTCAGGGTCTAGTGTTTGGGGTTTAGGGTTTAGGGTTTAAGGGTTTCGGGTTCGGGGTCTGCTTGGCTACTCCAACGCGCCCAAACTCCCAAACCTGTGCCTAAAGCCTGGCCTTTTGGAGCCTCCTTCACAAACCAAACCATAAACCCTTAAATCCTAAACCCTAAACCTTAAACTGTAACCGCTGAATCCTGAACCCTAAACCCCAAACCCTAAACCCGAAACCCTAAACCCTAAGCCAAACCCTGAACTCGAACTTGAATCCTGCAATCCTCCAAGCGGAAATGGGCCATGTGGGAGTTACACCAAATGGGTGGTGTTCTAAATCAGGGTTCCTTTTGGGGTCCTTTTTACAAGGGTGCTTTACTACACTGGGGACTTAACAAGGGATCCTGATTTAGAGAACTACCCAAATCAAACACACCAGTTTCGAGCCCCGAATCATCGTATCCTCATCATGAGGGCTCAGCTATCAGGATTCCCAAACACTAATTAAGCCCCAGAACCCAAACCAAGCACTGATATGCGAAACCTCAAACTCCAAATCCTCCCAACAATGTGCTGCACCTGAGTCTGGTGAATTCGGCAAGCGATGCGTACCCATGGTCACAGACGAGGCACGTGCTGGCAGAAAGTCAAGTCTTGGAATGGTTGGTTTAGTGTGTAGGGTTTCGGCGAATGCATGTATGGCAGGGTGCATTGCTAAAGGTTTTGACACCGTACATTGTGAATATCCTGCCTATGCCGGCGAATCTTGCAACAATTGTGGTTTAGTCTAGCTTTTAGGTTCACAGTTTGGAGTTGAGGGTCCTGTACGGACGGACATAGTTTTTGGTTGGAATTGACAAACTTGCCATGGTTTGAAGAGCAACTGGAACATGGGTGGACCGGTGCCAGGATACCCCGTAGCTCTTTCAGCGCACCAGGATGCTGAATTCGGGTGCAGGGTGGAGGTTTCGGGGCCGATTGTCGTGGAGAACATAACTTTGATCTACGTAGGGCTCGATCTGCTCGGTGCAGGAGACGGAGAGCAAGCTGCATGTTAAGAGTGTTGGGGTCAAAAGTGCGGCGGCGACCAAAGTATTTCCCCACGGCATGCAATTTGGGCAGTTCTTTAAATTAGGGGTCCCTTTCTAGGTCCCCTATATAGCACGGCACACTTACAAGAAACGGACCCTAAAAGGGACCCGAATTTAGAGAACCACCCATTTGCAGATCGCAGTATGCCCAGACCGTAAACTGCTGCACCTGCTTACCGGACGTTGTCATTCTGGGATCCAGGTACTGTTGCGGATATAAATCCTGCATTACCTTAAGGACCCTAAACTCTGGGAATTATGGGGTATATTCCTTATTGTGGGTAATGCAGGATTTATATCATCAACCGTACTTTGTCATTTTGGGATCCAGTTATCTCCTTAGGAGGGTTCCGGAATCTCCTAAAGGGAGAGTTCTTGGGTCTCTTTGAGGTCTCAGAACCCCTACATCTTGAGGCTCCCCAAAAGTCTTATAGGACCCTGAGGGCATGCTTGGAAGATCCTACACTCAACACCGTGTAAGAGAGCAACAGTTCATGCCACACACAGGCATTCCTTCATCTGTGGCCGGGTTCAGGTGTCAGTTGTTTAAGGCTTTTGGGCTTTTTGGGTTCAGGGTTTAGGGGTTTGAGGATTCTAGGGTCGAGGTTCTGGGTTTGAGGATGTGAACACCTGACGCAGCTCCTCTAACATTCCATCCGGGATCCACTCCAAAGCCGACTCGGTCGACCAAGACTTTCGCGGTGTCAGAAGCGACACGCGGTCTACCCCCCCTAATTCCCCCTAAACCCCAAGCCCTGAACCCAACACCGCTCACCCTAAACCCTAAGCCCCAAACCCTACACCCTAAACCCCTAAAGCCTGAAACCCTAGATCCCTAAACCCTAAACCCAAACCCTAAATTCCCTAGATCCCTAAACCCTGCAACCCTAAACCCAAAGAGGCCCGGACATTTGGACTGAACTCCTTCTTCCACGAGTTCAAGATCCATGCTCCCTTCGGGCATCCCGGGTGCATGTTCAGGGTTAGGGTTTAGGGTTTAGGGCTTAGGGTTTAGGGTTTAGGGTCTAGGTATAACTCAGAGTGTCCGTATACGCCCGTTATGGAAGCATTCCCCAAGTTTCGTATACCTTAGCGGCTGTAAAACAAACTT